>JAEQBH010007845.1:0-109193 GCA_016808115.1 Tetrastigma voinierianum | reverse complement strand
AAGTTGTGATGAAGTGATAGAAGTTAGGCTTTTGCTCTAAATATTAATCACCACTATAATACTGTATGTTTAACTGGTAAGAGGACTACCATGTCATGTACCTGCATTGTACCCCAACTTGGAAATTGATGTCATTTGAATATGGTTGCCATATCGTGGGTTATAACTTTGTTATCTTTTTCATTCTCTATGTCTTAAAAGGATATGAGAGACTTCTTTGTTGGTTGCAGGAAAGTATATGGATCTTGTTTTTCTTTTGTTCTTGTTAAACGACCAACTCTCCTAAAGACTGCCTCAGAGATTCAAAGGCTTATTACGAATATCATTTTCGACACCTTCTCTCCTCATTCCCCATACCCGCACGAGAGTTAAACAAACCAAATGTAGTTCTTTCGCTGACTTTCAAATCAACAAACTTAATAAATTGGCAGAGGTATTCGAACTCAGCACCTTCTCACTAGTTGAAGCCATACTCATGTTAAACGACTAACTCTCCTAAAGCTCAAGTTTGTAAGATTTGGGTTTAATATGAATATCATGTCTTTAACGGTTCCCTTCGGCGTTTGTGTTCATAGTCTGCTTAGGGAGGCTATCTATATTGTTCAATAAGGTTTTGTACACTCCAATTCATTGTAACAAAATGAAAAGCTATTAAGATCAATTGAGAAATATTATTTTCTATTTTTATTGCCCTAGCTAATACTATCTACTGAAATATATTTTGATCAAACTTACGTATTTTGGTGAACTTGACAGTTAATATGTTAATACTGTTTCAGATCTCAACATTCGCTTTGGTAGTCAATACTGTCCGTGGAATTGAAAATAATTTTGCTGAATAAGAACAGTGCACATTGTGTTGGTACTTCTGATCAAAATGTAATCTTATATACTCCTCAAAATTAGCTGGTGTTGCAAGCAGAGCAACTAGAGCTGCATTGACACAACATAAATGCTGCAGATATATCTGTCCAGGTCTGAGTATAAGCATTCTGAGCTGGATAGAAAGCATATGAACTTAAGGATTAACTAGTGTCAACCGTCAAATTGTTTTATACCTTGATAAGAAGGGAAGCCAGGAGATGGTAGAGACAATGGTTGGCACATGGCTTTTGGAATGCTTCTTACCACATTATTATGGACATTTTCAGCTATTTGTCTCTTTCCTGTCTATGTATGGTAATTTGCTTCCATATCTGATGCTCAAATTTTGTACTTATTCACAACAGTATAGAAACAGAAAAATTTAAGGATGAAAGTAGCACTTGTGAATATTACTGCAATTCTTTATCATTTTGTGTAGGTGTCTTGGTAGCCTCCATGGACCTTTTAGTTGTGGATGGGGGTGGGATAGGGGTTGTTGTTGAATTGGTTTAAAAATTTTAAATGATATTTACTTTTAATTGCTCGAGCATATCCATTCCGATTGATACAACAAGTAGGAAAAGTATTTTTACCTACCCAAAAAAAAGGGAAGGAAAGCAGGAAAGGTATATATAGGGAAGGCATTGTGTATGTGAAGCACCTTCTTCACATCATTAGAAGTAACCATGGGAAGTAAATCATTTGAAACCACAGAAGTCGTGCCAGATAAAAAAATACCAACGAGGCATCCACACCATCCAATCCTAGATCACTGCACTGAATCCTTACTTGATGCTTGCAAATTCTTGTCAGTGCTTTGGGCATCTCTCCCTTGTTTTTCTTCAGTGGACATTAGCAAACTCCTTTTCAGTCATTGGAAGCACAACCTGAATGGCAAGTTACAAGGGTTTTTTCTAGTCAATATGCAATAGATCTGCTGTATAAAATAACCTTCTTAAGTTAAATATTTATAAAATAAATCTCTTCTTAAGTGGCCTATAATTAGAAGAGGGTAAAATCTTGTATCTTGAACCAGAATTTATGCTTTTGAATGCTAACAATCCTCTTTATTTCCAGTTCTCTATCCCCTCTGAGATTCTAAGATGGAATATGTTCCACCCTTTTTATTGCTTCATCATGGAGCTTGAAGAATGCTGAAGTCTCTACATAGACACAGATACATGGCTACGAGGGTCTCTTCACTTGATTGTCTGGAATTGTGAGTTTTCAAATCCATTAAGTTTATGCACCTAAAATATGAGGGTTGCCTCAGGTGCAAGGTTTACTTTGCCAACTGGAAACATGGCAATTTTAAGAATGCTGATTTTTTCGTCTCTTTTCTGCAATGATGTAGGGGGAACCTTCTTAAATTTGTGTGATACAAATTACTGTGAGCTGCTCCAGCTAACCATGGCCGCTTAATGCATTTTATAATAGCTGACAATTTATTGATGCTTGTCTTTGCCAAACAGGGCAGGCCTATTATGTTCCCTGTGGTCAATTATTTGCAGCTACTTCCTCAGGTCAATTATTTGAGGGGCCATTGGATATGTGGATCTCTGAGGAAAAGATTGACAAAGCATTCTCTAATTAACAGCATGGATGATGGATTCATCTATTTACTGCGAAGAAGACTCAATGTTCAGGTTTGCTACTTGGCCATGAGATTAAAAATTTTTGATGCTCTATTATGAAATTATTACCTGAATGACAAGCAGTTCATGTACTAGATTTTTAGATCCAAAACTACAGTTGGAATGAGTATTTTTCTACAGACATGACGACATCAACTAGTTGCCCATCTCAGAATGACCATTGACCACATCACAGTACTGAGCTCATTATTCATTACCCAAAAAAATTTCCTGGGAAAAAGGATGGAAGCTTCACTCGGCACTGTGATAATGGTACTTCATAAAGTAGCAGCTTGTCAACTTGAGGAGGTGAGTCTGCTATACAAAATATACAACAATCTTTCAGTCTTCTAATGGATTTAACTTTTAAGTAGGTAAAGCTAGTGAAACTCAAACTTTAAAATGTAATCCTTTTTAATTATGAGGCTCTTTGTTGAATTTCCAGTTTCAAGTGGTTAATTTATGATCCCAGTTTCTGCAAATTGCTGCATTGTATTATTCCTGTAATACCATTCTACTTCTTGAAATAATGGGTGTGAGACGATTTCTCCATCTTCAATGATTTTTCTGACAGTTTCATTTCTTATGTGTATATATGATTGATTCTTTCTGCTCGTGGTTGAACTTTTGAAGCTTGATATTTATAAACCAAATCTGATTTGTTCTCTAATTTCTTGTTGTTAGCTCTAAACTCATAGATCAGAAGTTAACTTTGTTGCTTGAGGTATCGGGGGCCTGTTGAACCTTCTTTGTGCTTCAGGGTTTTTATTTTTCTTTTTAGACTAAGTATAATCTTGTAGTACAATGCTCTTCCAGTATTGGTAAAGCCTAAACATCCTAATTAAAGGGTTCCTTCTTTTGGTCGTCAAAGTTGAGAGGGTAGGTTGCAATTTTCTTGGGTTGTGTTTGTTTCTTGAGAAAATAAAATCATGAACATGTCTGGTCTCAATTGGGTTGAAAGAGAAACTCATTATGGTAATGACTATCAAAATGTAGATTTTGTTATGGAGTGTTTTTGGGGAGAATCACCTATGAAATGTTTTTTCAAATAATATTTGAAAAATAAAATATTTCAATGGTAAATTTTGTTTTGTTTTTTTTTGAAAGATTTACAAATTTTGTTAAACACCTACTTTTGTTAAAAACTTACTTTAAACTAAAGAGCTTCTTAGAATCGATCCCGATAGAAGTGCAAATTTATCTTGATTTATAAATAAATTTTTTCATATAAATTCCTAACTGAAATATCATCATTATTTATTTATCCAACTATTTTTTTCCATCTTCTCCACATTTCCATGAAATTTTTTAAAAATCTCATGCTTGTTCCCATTCTACAGTCTAAGACTCTAAGCTATCATAATGAAAATGAAACATACCCCTTTAAATCAGCCCTAGTTTACTATATATTGCATTCTTTTATTTGAAATGACACCCATTCAATATATAAGTGAAAAGTGAAAAGTCATTTTATTAATGGGTCCCACCACTGTGATTTCTGCACAAAACTCCTGATGACTAAATACATATATATTAGGCAATTCATCACATTGTCTTCAAATATTTATCTTTGGTCAACACCTGATTCTTGAATTATCTTAATCTGCATTTTTACTTTCATTTCTTGAATTCACCACTTCACACATCTAAACATTTTTTACAAACTTTCAAATTTATATATATATATATATATATATATATATATATATATATATATATATATATATATCATATTGTTGATCACTTTGTCAATAGCTCCATCAAGTGACTCCACCTGGGTCCATGTCCTCGTGCAATGATAATAAAACAACTTACAGATGTCAATATTGTTAGTCTTTTTTTTCTTTTTTTCTTTAATTCTAGATTTTGTTGAACAATAAATAGATCTAAACAAGAATGATAAGATAATGAAAATATACAGATATTTTAAAATATGAACTTTATTTGAAATTAAACAATAACTTACAAAATTTGAAGTACAATCTTAAAGTTGAAAATTTGATATAGGAATCTTGAACAAAGAAACAACAAGAAAATCTCTCCCAAACTTAGCCTGTCCCTACAAAGGAATTCAGTTCCTTTTTTATAGGACTTGACTCGATTTCAAAAAACTTTAAAGTCTCGACTAAATTAAAATTCGAATCCTAACAATGTATGTCATCAAACTTATGAAAGCTTATCTCTTATCTTGACTTTTTCAAAAAGCTGATAAAGTGAATCTACTTTTGAGTCATCTTATCTACGCTTGTTTGAAATCTTGATTTACATATCGTACTTTTAGAGTGTTTCGCTGGGTCGAGACCAAGAATCAAACTTTTCCCCATTTGGTTTTTGTTGAGATGATTTGGGAATGACAATCATTACTGTTCATGTCTTGTCCATTTGCAACCCTGTTTGATAGAGTGTCTTGATTCTTCAATGAAGGACAATGTAGATTTAAAATTTGCATTTTAGGAATTTCAAGGTTGTAAATTCCGGTACACAAGGATTTGAAAATTGAAGATGAATTCCCATTACTCAAAGGGAGCAGGCTGGGAGTTCATAGCACATATCTTCTGCTTGTCACTTGCAGCAGAATCCTGATGTCAGATTCTCGTTTGTCTCGTTGTAGTCCGAAAGTCATGGATAAAGTTTCACCAAATTTATATTCTTGAATATTTAATAAATAGGCTTTCAGAGGGGCGTAATTTAAAGGAAAGAGGATTTTGTGGAGTTTGAGACTAAGGCGAGGCCGTGACCAAACATGAATGGGTTTTGAAGGCTTTTGGAAACCAACCTATTTTTTGATGAATTTAAAGGTTTGAGAAGGAGAAATTTTGAAAGCAGCCTACCATTTAATTTTGAATTTTCTTGCCAAATGCTTGGGAAAAGGAAAAGGACTATGTAAAGTTCCAGCATAAAATCCAAGGGATTCCAAATTGAGAACATAAATAAAGTGAATAACTATTTCCAAAAGGGAAAAAACTATCACTATAATCTTTGAAATTGTCAAAAGGCTTTTTGATTTCAGAACAAAAAATGTTTGAACTGGTTCCTAAAAAGAACCACCACTCTTGAAACCAATTTGGGAAAACATTTTGAAAATTTCTCCTTAATTGAAAAAACCAATGAATGGGAAGCAACGTTTGACAAAGAATGTGTTATGCCTGTGCTTTTTATAATCTAAATAATCAAAGTTTGAGGAACAAAATTTTGTGAAATCTTTAGGGAGTAAAAGGATTTTTGTCCTAATCCTTTTCAAATAATTTTTAAAATTTTTAAATTTGGAATAGGCAAATGTCCGTACCTTCATTATTTTTGATATGTGAAATTTGTATAGACTCATTATCTATGAGAACAAACTCACAGACCTTACTAGTTTTGAAATATTTACTTTGATTTAAAAAATATTTTTCTTTTTGGAAATTTTTGATAATCAAAATCTCCTAAAGCAAATATAAGGATCAACTTTCAAGGATTTGAATATAATTCTCGCTCCTCAGATGATAGACAGGAGGGAGTAGTTTTCTGAAATGGAGGTTTGGGTATTTTACCCAAAACTTCAAAGCGATTTGAGTTTGAGCTTGAGCCTTCGCATAACATAAGACTCTTTGGTAGTAGGTTTGATCAGTTTTGCTCATTTTCCCCGTAAAATTCTCACGAAAGGAAATTAGGTAAAACATTTGCCAATCTTTATAAATTAATATCAAAATAAAACTGATAAAATAGCTTGCCATCTAGAGCAAAAATCTATTTTGAAATATCTTTTTTAAAATTTCTTTTGGAACTTTTTACAATCAACACGTAAAGGATTTTTGTTAAAAACATTACTTCGAAATTTTTTAATACAAAGAACTATTGCTAAAATTTCCTTTTTGACAGTAGAATAATTTTGTTGTGAACTATTCCATATGCCTGAAGGAAAATGGACAATGATAATTTTGTTTTGTAAATCTTGTTTAAGAATTCCACCATAACCTATGTCAGAGGCATCAGTCTCTATAATAGGAAAAACATATGGATGTAGGATACCTAAACAAGGAAGTTCCTTAACTTGAGATTTGACTTGTTTGATTATCTTAGTATGTTATTCTGTCCAAGGAAGAGGACTTTTCTTAAGTCTTTGGAACAAAGGTTTGATAAAAGTCCTAAGGTTTGATAAAATTGGCATATAATTAAGGCTTCCTTAAAATCTTGGTTGATTTTTATCCTTGAATTTAACTGAAACTTGTTTGCAAAGTCAATGGCTTAGTATTGGTTTTATTTTTCCTTGATAGACCCTAAATCCTAAAATCTTATTCGAGTTTGAAAGTTTCATTTTTGCTACCAAATTACTAATCCATTTCTTTGATAATTTTGAAAATTCTTAAGTGTTGAAAATGTTCTTCAATTAAATTTGAAAATATATGACATCATCAATGTATACTATGGGAACATAGTATGATAATTAAAATGTCATTCATTATATTTTGAAATTGAAGTGCATTTTTAAAGTCTCTTAATGAGATTACATTCCATTCATAAGGTCCAAAATGGAACCGTGAATGCGCTTTTGTACTTATCTTCTTTCTTTAATTTGGACGGTTAGAATCCGCATTTCATATCAATTTTCAAAAATTGTCGTGATTATATAATCTATTTATCAAATCTATTTTATTAGGTATGTGGATACCTAATCCATCAAGTACTTGCTTAATGGTTGCAATTGATAACCTGGGCCTGAGTACCTCTTCTAATTCAAAGATTTTCTCGAACATAGAAAGTTTCACAACTCCATGGAGAATGACTTGGTCTTATCAATTTTGTCTAATAAGTCTTGAATTTATTTTTTGCAATATTCAAGAATTTCCGGATTCATTTGAATTGGTTTAGCTTTAGTAGGAATTTGCTTTTCAGAAATTTTTTTTTCATGTGGTAAATAAACCATATGTTGTTTCCTATTCCAAAAAGCATTTGAAATCGAGGAACATAATTGATTTTCTATTTTTTTTTTAACTTTCTATTGTAAAACTGAAATATCTCAATTTTTCTCAAAAGGGTAAAACTAGTAATTTCATTTGGAAAATCTTAATTTTTCTAAATCTTGATGCATTTAAACGGACTTACTGGTTTAATTGTTCTGAAAATCTAGTTACCTGCCGGATTATTTGGATTCGGTATTTGGCCTGAATTTCACGCTGGAAAGACCGAACAAGTAGGCGACACATGACATTGCCGAATGCACACTTGCAGCCCCACGTGGTCAAATGCAGAGATAAGTCAAACAAAAGTGAAATTTGGCGCTGCCATTATATGTAAACCTGTATGAAGGAATCCAAGTCTTTTGATGCGGATATGCGAGAGTAAAAGAGAATAAATGAGGAAGAGACATGTGTCAAGGAGGAGACTTCCCACTTAAATCATGTTAGATCAAATTCATTGGGGAGAGGAGAAAAATGAGGGAAAGAAAAAGAAAGGAGAAGAAAAGAGGAGTGAGAGGCTCCACTTCTCTCTAGATTTACTTATCAGCTTCGTCGGTTTTCATCGAAACAAAGAGGGGCAAAGTTCGCCTACACGACGAGAGCTTCAGTAAGTACAAGACCGGGTTTTCGCCAACCCGGTATGCAGGGTTTCTCTCCTACTTTGGTTATTTTTGGTCTAAGAGCCATTTAATGGCATGGGTCTTCTTTGGGCCGTGGAGGAGTCAGGTAGCTTCAAATTCAAAAATTCTAAGTCCGAATAGCCGGAATTTTCGACCGATTTCGACCTCAGGTGTCGCTTTTGTGTGTTATTGCAAAAAAATGAATAACATGTTGGTTGTATGAGAATCATGTTGATATATGCTTATTTGATGTATTAACATAGAAGTTATGATGATGTAAATTATATGTAGAAAATATAATTATTTATGAAATGACATTCCACATTTCATATGCACGGGGACATCGCGTAAAACGGGTGTGAGTGCATGACATGGGTTTTGAATGAATTTGATATCGGAGGGTTGTCTAATAAATAAATTATATCGGAGTATGTCCAATAAAGTTTATCGGAGGGTTTTCCAACAAATAAATTATATTAGAGTATGTCCAATAAATTATATCGGAGGGTTAAAACAAATTTTATTGGAGTATGTCCAATAAATTATATCGGAGATTGACCAATGAGTTTTCAAAAACAAAAATCTTTTGTTTTGAAAACTTTTTCATACATGGCAAATGCATGTGTGAGGGAGTCAGTGAGGACTCGAAACATGGGGCATGATATGTAGTCATTTGAGTAGGAATCTGCATATTTTTACTTAAACATGTGTGTGTTTGCCATTGCATGTGCACTTAAGTGGAGAGTAGCCCTAGTAGGAGAATTCATCTACTAGGCATTGCTCACCCCGTCGTGGGAAAATATTTTCAGGTACTGGAGTTACACCGGAGGATGAAACACATCCAAGAGCTTAGTTGTGAAAAAGGCCAGAATTTGGCTCACTGCAGGTTTTGTAAAATTATGCGTAAAACCCAGCTTTTGTACATGTAATGAGAAGTTTTATAATAAAATTATTGACTCATTGCACTGAGGGTTTTCCGGTGATTCATATCGTTTGCAAATGTGAGGTAGAATATTATATCATTTATGCAGAAAAGGAAGTTAGTGAGTATCAGAGAGGCGCCCATTCAGGTTTAGCGCGGCATTCGACATAGCAGTTCTATCGTGGTTTTAATATACTCATATTCGCGCTTGCAGTCGCGACAAGTGGCTTCCGGTCGACATAATTCGTTTTCTTCCGTTTTCTCGTCAGCGATAGTGTTTTATTCTCTGTCGTGAAAATGTTGCGACAGAGGGTCCCTTGTCACAACCAAGGAACAAAATATCTATGAATCACTTATTATATTCGCATTCTTGATTCTACTTTAAAATACGAAATATCTGAAAATATCTGGTGGATATTTTGACAAAAATATCTGTAATGCAAAAATTAACAAAAATACTTTGAAATCTCTATGGAAATACTTTGTTGAATTATAAAAATACATAAATAAGAAAATATACACTTGTTGAAGATGATATCCATTATAATTCTATCGAGAAATTACATCACAATAGTCATTTAAAACCAAAATGAATGATCCATGGTTTCATTACATTATTCACGAAGGGATCCCATCTTGATGAAGATAATATTCATACCAAGACATAGTGTTACAATAATATTGATTGTAACTTCGAACATGCCATACATAAATCTGTTGACTCCTACCCACAACCTCTTCGTGGATAGGAAATTCGGGGTTCACCCACATGCTCGTTTGAAATCCTTCTGTTGCATTTGATATGGAATTTGGAATGACATTTATGGATCATAAAGATAGTTAATCATTCCATATTCTTCATCAATAGAACCCAAATGATGTGAAGAAGGCTGATCATAACTCATTGTATAAGGAGGAAATATGTTGCCCTAATTCGATGAATCACCGGCTGAGTTCCAATACTATGGACTCAAACCGGGCCGAAATCGACCCCTATCAGATGGTGTCATCTTCGTTGTCTTCCCCATGTGGCTTTCCAGTAGCCCCAATAATTCGGCCCGCTTTCCTAGACCCGTGGTCTCATCTTGTGTAGCATGAGTGAAATCATCTTCACCTAAGTGAAATATTGACTTTGTCAGTGGATCCGCAATATCCCCACCATCATTTCCAGTATCACTACCATCATTGGTCCCCTCTCCCTCGAGCCATCATAACTCCGTAGTAGAAGTACCAGAAAACTCGTCTACTACTAAGTGTTCAACACTCTGAATCAAAAGAGGTCGAAGTAACAAATGGGTTGAAATGAGTCTCTCATGTCTCGACTAAAACTTACCATGAACTTCTTCGCGATAAAACCCACTAACATTAACACCTACTTCGAACAAGTGCGTATTTAGATTAGATTACATCATTACCTAAATGAGAGACGAACTGATTGAATATGATTTCGATCTACTAACTACTGAAATTTGCAATTGAGATAATTATCTGAGAATCTATTATTCATCATATCACTGATTGCCTTTATTTCATGTTGTAATAACAAAAACCAATTGTTGGAGCCTAGGATAAGCAAGCCGATTTCTTGTTTGGTATGAATTGGGAGCAAATGTGCTCCAATTTCTTTCACAAGTCAAGATGACGCGGCTTAACCTTAAGGCCAAACTCCCATCGTCGGGAGCCGTGATTTCCATACAAAACTACCATTTAGCTACAATAAAAGTACTTATATTCAATATATAATAATAAAATAGTTATAAAATTGACTTATAATGAGAATTAACACTACCAGAACCATTTTTGATCTTGACGCTATTGTCGCCTAATCACCAAATCCTTTTCAAGAGATCACTCGAATAAGAGGTCGTGGAATTCAAAATGTCAAAAAATCTAAAATAAAAATCAATCGAATAAATTGAATCAATTAATTATAATTAGAAACTACTTAATTTACCTCGTTTCCAAAATTACAAAGGCCTTCAGCATTAGGATCTAATTTAGAAAAAACATCATGAACAACTTGAAGTAGCTCAGGGTTAGAACCAACTCCAGGTCTGTATTGAAATTTTGGATTTAGATAGTATGCTGCAATAGTTATTGAGAATTAGTATGTGATAATAATATAAACATAATATTATTAAATGTGAATATCGGTGAAGAGGAAATTAATTAGTTACCTGCTGCATGAAGAGGATGCTTAAGAGTTCTATCCCAACGATCTATGATGATAAGTTTCATCCACTCTTGATGAGTATCTTAAATACTCATTTTATCCCTATGCTTTAGTTAGTTTTTCTAGTGTTTTTATGTTAAATAAGTGCCCTAATGCTCTAAAAGTTCATACTTATGATCAGGTCATCCATTTGGTGGAATTGTGCAAAATTAGTGGAAAAACTGCTACAGAAGCAGCTACTGTATTTTGACGTTTTCAGACACCATATGAGCTCCAATTGAAGCAAGCTTTATATGTATGAATTTACACTTCAAGAGCCTGTGGATACCAAGAACACAAAAATCGGAGTTCGAACAAAGAAGCAGGTAAGTTCCAAACTTGAAGAAACCAAAGAAACATCAGAGCACCTTCCAGCAGGAGGCTACTACTTTGATGTTTTCAGACATCATATGAGCTCCTATTGCATCAAGTCATACATGTATGGATTCTGTGATTTCAAGATCTTTCCAATCCAGACAAGAACACCCAAATCGAGTTCGATGACAAAGTTAAGGGTCTTACGGTTGGTTAAAACAGAAAGTCGCAAAGAACTTAAAGAACCGCAGAGGAAACTATATTCAAACATCCCCATTCGACTTAAAGTCTAACCCCTCTTAACACCTCTTTGCCTCCAAAGCGAGCCATATTCATTGGAGCAACTTCCAGAGACTTGATCAACCTTAGGGGAGTACTCATTATCCATTCTTGCTTTTGTTTCACATTGAGGACAATGTTCATTTCAAGTTTGGGGGGTGAATTCAAGAAATCATTAAAAAAAAAAAAAAATTTCCCAAATCCAATTTTTGTATCTCCTTACCTGTTTTAGTTAGTTGTTTGCTGTTGTACTGTGATGTGCTTTTCTAATATTTCTTTTTATTTATTTGTCTCATATAAGTGAGTTTGATGCCTGGCTAGTAAGGTCATTTTGAAATACAATTATTCAAAATGGCAAGTGTAAAGAGGAATAGAACCCTTAGGTTTTTAAATGATCCGAATTGTACTTGCTCGGGTATGGGTGACTTAGCTTAGTCACCTCCATTGTGCTAAGAAGCTATTTCTCAAGGAATCTATCACAATAATAATTTCTTTGGTCTCCCACATACCTTGGTCCCGAACCCTTCGCTCTTGAATTCAATCTTTCGCTAACCTCGGGGATTCTAGCCACCTAAGTGATGAGACACCTAAACAAAAAGAGGATTGCCATCGAGCCCCAACTTTAAAAAAAAAAAAAAAAATACAAAATACAAAAACAATAGAAAAAGTGAAAAAGAAGAAAAAAAGCAAAAGCTAGAATTAGAATGCTCGATCATCCAATCGAATCCCGGCACAAGCCTCGTGGGCCTTTCAAAGACTAATGCCCTGGGTTAACCGTCGAGTCGTTGACTTCACCGCCCGCTACATGGGACAAGATGGATCATTCCTGTCAACCTGTGGCCTTGAGTTCGCTGAGTGTCTCGGGTGAAGTTTGAAGGGAATTTAATGCCTGTGCCCTTAACCAACTGGTGGGGAGTCACCAATGGATCCCCCGCTATTAGAACACTCTTCTAAAACTTCGCACTAGTTCTCCTTCACTTTTAGGGTATTTAGGAAATTTTTTAGGTATTTGATAAGGAATAAAAAGGGTATAGTTTTATCCTTTCTTAGTTAGCTCTTCCAAATAGGTGAGTTGAGCTTAAGCTCGGGGTGCTAGGACCTTGCTATACACTGAAGATCATGCTATCACCTACACTTGGGTTTCCTGGGAAAGGTCATCATGACTGGGGGGGTTGATTTTCTTGCATACCATGCTTTGCTTTGCCATGTTCCTAGAAAGTTTAACAGTTTAAGGATCTTAAATTTGGTTGAAAAGGCTAATATTGCTAAATTGTGTTCATATTGATTCTTCCATTTGGAATCATGTTATCATACTCATCTCATTATTATTTTTAGTTCATGTCATTTTCAAATTCGTTTTGTTTTTGAAGTTGGTCTCGTTTGGGGACAAGCAAGAATTTAAGTTTAGTGGGATGAGTATCTTAAATACTCATTAATTTTATCCCTATGCTTTAGTTAGTTTTTCTAGTGTTTTTATGTTAAAATAAGGCCCTAATGCTCTAAAAGTTCATACTTATGATCAGTCATCCATTTGATGGAATTGTGCAAAATTGCGGAAAAACTACTACGTAAGCATCTAATCGTAGATTTTGACGTTTGCAGATATCATATGAGCTCCAATTGAAGCAAGCTTTATATTTATGAATTTACACTTCAAGATCTTTCCAGGGATATCAAGAACACAAAAATCGAGTTCGAATAAAGAAGTTATGCAAGTTCCAACTCAAGAAAACCAAAGAACATCGCAAAGACCTTCACAGAGAGGCCACTATACTTGATGTTTTCGCACATCATGAGCTCCTATTGCATCAAGTCATATATGGATGGATTCTACACTTCAAGAGTTTCCAACCGTACCAAGAATTCAATCGGAGTTCGATAACAAAGTTATGGTCTTAATGGGTTGGAGCAAAAACAGAAAGCCGCAGCGAACGCCGCGACGCCGTAACATCATGCTATCGCCCAACGCCGCTGACAAGGTATGTAGTCAGCAAACGCAGCATCCCGACGTTGCGACGTAGCCAAACGACGTCGCGATGTTAGGGGTCGATTTTGGATGGATTTTTAGCCCATTTTGAGCCCATAATGGAGGATTTTAAAGCTCAAATCGTAGGGATCGAGAGAGGAGGAATTACTGGAACTGGCTTGACAAGCAGGGAGAACAAGCTCCTTTTGGGGTGGAAACACCTAGGGCTTGTTCTTGGAGAGATTTCTAGGGTTCGTTCTTGGAAGAGGAAGAACACTTGAGGAAGAAGAAGATAATGGAGGAGAAAAAGGGTTTCAACGCCTAAATTTGTTTTCTTCTCTTCCTTTCCGTTTTCTTCTCTTTCGATGGTTGTATTTACTTTCCACTTATGTTTTAATTATTTTCTTAGGGTTTAGATGTAGCCAAAGACATATTTGTATGAATCTCTCCTAATATATATTGATTTCGATGTTTTATTTCATATTTATGTTGAGTATTTCATTTAGATCTTAATGCTTGTGGATATTTGGCCAATATTTGCATGAATCAGGGTTTGATCTAAAAACTGAGAAGTGAGAGTTAAAATTGTAATTCATGGACGATTTACTATCTAATTATCATGAGATAGAGATATAAGAGATTAGGTGTGGTATTAAGATTTATGTGGTTCAATGCATCCTTAGTTATGATGGCTCGAGGCAAGATTTAAAGATAACCTTTCTATAGTAGCGTGCGAATGCTCGAGAGAGATTCGAATATACATTAGTTAAATCGCCATCATCACGATGAAATTGACCATCGATTAATTGCTAGGAGGTTCATAAGCATCATTGTTTCTAGGTGAAATCTATCTTAAGGTTTTTAGTCTTTATACAAATTATTCAGAGATGCCTAGATTAGTGTCTTTGAATTTTTCTATAGATTTTCCAACATCCAAATAAAGCAGGCTAGGTTAGAGTCGCACTTAGTAACCCAATTCTCCGTGGGAACGATACTCACTTATCATTATATTACTGAGGCGACGCGCACTTGCATTACAAAGGCATATATACACATCACGTTTTCGGCCTATCAACTCTTTAGCTTTGAGTCGATCTAAATTTGCCTTCATCAACCGAATCAACTCGTAGACAAATGGCATGGTTGGGACGACTTTTGAATCAACAATGCGAAGCACTGTGTATAGTGCCTCATAGATGGACACTAGCTTCTCCACCTTCCTCCCATTGATGATCAACATGAGTCTTTCGACCTCATGCCCAACTTCAATCCGGCTAAGCTTGTGAGATGACCATTCATTACTAATAAAGACTTTCTTCAAATCAACCCTCTTTTTAGAAGACTGTCAAGGGAAATATAGTTTGTTGCAAATCTTGTTGCTCCAGGACGCACGATATCTCCACCACATACTTGTCGCATTTTTGCAAGCAACCAACCATGATTGTAAATGAAGTTGGTTATCTTTCAGCCATTCCCGATCAACTGAGCAACACTATCCCTTTTACCAATGTCTTCAAACATTAAATCAACGCAGTTGCGCCGTACATGGAGTCCAATACGTATCAGATTTCTTCATCAACAACTTTCCCGCTTTCACAAATGCTGATCCATTATCTGTTACAATTTGAACCACATTTGCTTCTCCAACTTCCTTCAACAAACCATATATGTATTTATTGTCTTTAATCTTATCTGACGCATAAACAGATTTGAGGAAAACTGTGCTTCCTTTTGAATATACCATGAAATTAATTATGCTCAATTTAGTTGGCCCGGTCCATCCATCGCACATAATTGTACATCCATATGTCTCCCATTTTCCTCCCTTGTAAGTTGGACATAAGTTTCCATCTTTATACTCCATTTCCAAGTACTTCGCTTTTGATTTCATACTGAGATGGTGGTTCGATGCCCATCCTTACATATACACCAAGGAAAGCCGGGTTATTAAAACATATTTCATATGGAGATAATAATGTCATTATTAAAACATATTTATATGGAGACTGGTACGGGAAAACATATTATATAATTAGACAAACCTCGCTTGTTGTGCACAAAATCATGTTCTTAAAATGGTGTGAGTCCGCTGAGGGGGAACACTTTCATATATGTAGAACTTACTAATTAATTGTCCCATTGTTTCCTTTGATTGAACTACCTTAAACATATTTTTTTAGGCTTTTTTGTTTTGGCAAATGTAAGACTTGTATAATGATGGTGCATCATGGTGATGGATCCGTATGCCGAACACTTGTGATCTCAGATACAAACTGATGGATCACTGTCAGAAGACTCACCTATTGCAATTATACAAAAATAAAATCACTTACATTATTTTATACATAATTATGTGAAAATGAATTAGGTATAAAGATTTACCTATTTTTATTTTGCCTCATAAATCCCACAACCCGATCTCCTGCTCCATCTCACTAGCTTTCACGACGATCGCTCTCGATATTCATCTCGCTCATCGGGGTGCATGTCAGTGTAATACATATGCACATCCTCATCACCCTCCTCCTCATCATCATCAATGAGATAGTGATGTTTTCCTCCCATTGTGCCTCGTAATTCAACTCGAATTTCTTCCATATCAGCTGCTTTTTTCGCTTTTGATTTACCTTTATGTTCTAAAAAAAAAAAAAGTCAGTTTCATTGCTTTACTTATGGGCACATTCGACACTTTGTATTTTGAATGGGGATCCGTATGCGATGATTAAACTTAAGCGAGTAATTCCACTCACTTTTTATGCTTAAACCACAATAATTAAGCAAATTGTTCCATTTTTATGTCCTCTAAAGGCAGCGCAATACCTCCATGTGATCTCACCTCCACTTCCACTAGCCATTCTATAAATACATGAGCTATTATAATAAAATTCAAATAAGTGTGATCTTTTGTATATGATAATATAATAACATTATATATATGTAATTTAACATAAAAGTAAGAATCAAGCTATAACATGATATCTAGCTTAATAATATCATTAAGATATCTAAGAAGATCTAAATTTAACATTAAGTATGTCTAAGATCTAAGTTTCAAACATTATATAAGTATAACTAAAATTTTAATAAGTAATATGTTTCAATTATGAAATAGTAGGATGTTTAATATCTAAGTTTCAACATTATATCTAACTTAATTTCTATTATTATCAAATTAAACCAAATTAAACTAAGATACATTAAAATAAAATATGCATAAGTAATATATTTCAAATTACTAAAAATATAGATTATAGTATAAAAAATGTTTCAAACATTATATAACTAAGATTAGGCAATAACTAAGTTTGAAATATTATATAACTAAAATAACTATTAACTAAATAAATAATATAATTAATTAACTAAAAATAGTATTATCCAATTATAAACTAAATAAAACTATACTAGTAAAAATATAGATTATAGTATAAAAAAATGTTTCAAATGATTGATAACTTAAAATAAGATTTAGAAAATAATCAAGTTTGGAAACTATATAACTAAAATAAATTATTAACTAAATAAATAATATAATTAATTAACTAAAAATAGTATTATCAAATTATAAAATCCTAAAAACAAAACTATAGTATAAAAATATAGATTATAGTATAAAATGTTTCTAAGCATTATATAACTAAATAAGATTATAGTAAATAACTAAGTTTGAAACATTATATAACTAAAATAACTAGTTTAACTAAATAATCCAATATAATTAATTAACTAAAATTAAACAACAGGTTATCAAATTATAAAACTAAAATAAAACTATAGTATAAAATATATTATAAAATTAATTCAACACCAAAAATAAAACTAAATAAATATGCATAAACAAAATTAATGAACAAAGAAACATACCCAATTCATGACTAAAAATTATATAAAGAACAAAGAAAATTATTTGAGAGTGAAATGGAGCTTAGATGTGATGAATGAGTTTGTAATGAAAGTAAGGATTTAGGTATTTATAGAATTTTGAGTCAAAATAGCATTGATTGTCAAAAAACCGCTGTGATTTATTTCTAACCGTTTGATTTGGTTCAAATTCGATACTGGGATCATCATATATCCAAGAAATCATTCTAGACCGTTAGATTAAGCTTCAGATTTAAACTCAAACCTGGATAAAAAATTATAGCCGCGATTCTTCAAAAAAGGCGATCAAACTGGACCGTTGGATAAAAAACAGAAAATATATAAGTGGCCGCGATCAAAGACGGGTTTTTTCCCGAAATCGCCAAAAAATCGACGACATCACCGATGATCACCACGGCGATAAATCGATTTTTTCTCCCCTAACGCGCCTCCCAGAGCGTGTTCAGATACGTCAGAATCACTTGAAAAATCAGAATTTTTCCGATTTACCGATTTTTTCCAGCACACATTTTTTCTGGCGCTAAAACCGACGGCTGATAAACCATTGAAACTAATTTTTAGGTCCCCGGTCACAACCGGTGACGATCGAGACAATAGGCTAGTATTTTGACAGAGCCGTTGAGGCTAAGGACTTCGTGTCGCTACAATCCTTCTACTCACACACTTAAAAGAGTTGTGGTCAAGATAGAGTAACTATGTCGCGATAGTTTGGACTAAGACCAAAGGTTGTCACACAGAGTTGGCCAGCCAGAGCTCGTGTCGCGGAGAGGCTGCGTGTCGCGACATAGCTCGCCTCGTGGTTCTGTGTCGCGGCGTAATATTTTTATGTTGTGATGCACATTTTTATGTCGAGACGTAGTCGTTTGCATTGTGGAGAATTTCTCGTTACACAGGGTTTCTAGGTCACGACAAAGCTGGCCACGACAGAGAGGAGGCCATGCGAGCACGACAGGCCTTGGATGCGCACGACAAAGTTATGTGCACAACAAGGGAATTATGTCGCGATAGAGAATTCTCTATCGCAACAGACTTGGATAGAGCTTGAGGTTCCCATGTTGCGGCTACAGGGAATTTTAGGTTGCATGTAGTTAGCCGTATGGGAGGAGTTCTATCAATGATAGAGGATTTTAGGTCGCGATAGAGTTGGCCAGCATGATGCGTGCGACCAGGATGCGTGGCACCATGTGAGCATGCATGACAATGCCCTCAGCGCGCACATGACAGGTTTTTTGCTCATCGCGATACGCTAGGGCTGCATACCCATGTGGTCTGGGTAAGGACACGATAGTGCCCTAGATGCTCACAATAGGGCTCAGGCGTGTGGCGCGATAGTGCTTTAAGCAGGCACACGACAAGGACATGCTAATGAGGAATTTGGTCGCATCAGATTGTCTAGGCCAAAAAAAAAAAAAAACCGATTCCTGGAATTTGGGGCGTCACATGTTGAATTCTTTCCTGTATTTGTTTTGACTTTAAATTTTCTTCTATCTTCTTGTATTGAATTTCTTTTTGAATAAATTTTATTTGTTGTTTTTTATTTTGAATAAGATTTATCTTATCATGGATCGACTTATTCGCATTTTTTTCCTTTTATGATATCAAATGTTAAATCCCGCTTATTGATTTTTGTATGTAACTTTGTTATCTACATAAAAAGGACATAATTGTGTTAGGAAGGGAGTTCCTAAAATAACTCGATGACTGAGATGATATTAACAAATGATTTGTTACGATACATCTATTTATGATATATGATTTGGTATTTGTAATACCTCATCTACCAGTAAACAAAGTCTTTAGAAAGTTTAAAGACAAAGAGAAACATTCTTGTATACGACATCGAATTTTATCTAGTCACCATAAGAAGAGCTGGATGATTTAGGATTATATTTTGTTACTTTGTAACCCGAGGTAATTTTTGAAACTTTATGTGGGATATGTATGATTTGCTTGACACTGCGCTGAAACAGCTTGATCATAGATGACCTAACAGACCCTCACCATTGGGTCTGCCTCACAAATTTAGCTGTCCATACGAATTTGGTCGACCTCCGAGATAGTTAGAATTTCACGCTTCGAGGCATCTGGTACGGGGTGACACATGGCAAGCCATGCGAGAGACAGATGAAATATAGAGTGACACATGGCAAGCCATGTGTCAAATGCATAAACCCATAAGACACATGGTATGTCAACTCTTGCATGGAATGTGCAAGTATAAATAGGTCAATTCATGAAGGAGGGGGAGTAGGAAAGGAAAAGAGAAAGGGAGGAAAGGAGAGAAAGGGAAAGGAGAAAAGAGAGAAAAGAAAGAAAAGAAAGGAAAAGAAAAAGAAAGAGAGAAAGGGGAAGGAGGCTAGCGGTTTCTTCCTCAGTTTATTAGCGTCTTGATGGTTGGAACTTGTTGGACTAAGGAGTAAAGTCCGAAGATTCGGCCGAGGGCTACGCCTTCAAGAGGTGGTGGATTCATTCTATTTGGTTTATTTCTAGCCTCGGGGTTGTTTTGGGTTGATTATGTGTTATGCCATGTTACTCTGGCATGGTACCTAGTTTGTAAATCAGCTTTAAAGGGTTGCTTCCGGAGTGAATTTGGGTTGAAAAATTGCTTTTACTGAGTTTCCAGTGCTTCGCAACCCTCGTGCACACTATTATGTGGATTACGCAATAGTGTGGCCCCGTGTACTCCAACTGGACGACTACATCTTCTCATCCGAACTCCGATTCATGCATTCTTGTGACTCTATGTCTTTGAGTATAGAATCTAGCCATATGCCATTGATTGACATTTGGTACTCACATCATTGCTGAAATTTTGATCATAACACCAAGTGTACTAATTGTAATATATGACATGCTTGTTTGATGAAATATTGATATGTGTATTAATATATTGACATGTGATGAATTGTATGTAGACATTACATGGCATGTTGTAGGATATTTTGTGTACAGGTTCTGCCGTAATTTAGCCTAGAGGATAAAGTGCTCCATTACTTGACTAAGTAATGATTTGTATGTGATGTTGATATATGCTTGTGTGATATATTGACATGAATGAATTAATGTATGGAAATGATATGCATATAGATATAATTGTCCATGATGCATTGGTGATATGTACAGAATTGTCCATGTAGTGTTCATTGTGCATGTGACATGGTATAACATGCAATGACATCTTGCATTGCATATGCATAGGGACATCATATTAAATGGGTGTGAGTACATGCATGGTTGGTAAATTGACATTGTCGTGCCCCTACCCCCGCCTAGGCGAAGAGTGGGGATGCGTCACGAGACTAGGACTTTAACCTGTTTTTCTGTCATTGGTGGGCCCAATTTATATGTATTTTCATAAAGAAATAAAACTTATAACATATACATATAAAATAACCACTATAATGGTGTTCATAATATTTTGTACATATATCTGAGTCCCATTTACTGTTCTTATACAAATTTCATCATTGCAAACTCTACATTTACATACAAAAAACAAATCCAAAACCTACTTAGGTGGACTTATCACGTTGGCTCTAGCGATGATAATGCCGTTGAATGTCCCTTTTCAGCACCTACACGGATGAAACACCTATGCTGTTTATGTTTCAATGAAACATATAACATATAAGGACCACTTGCGTGATCCTTAATTTCAGTACATATATACAATAGCTTATAAACATATACTTCTTTTACATATCATATGCATCATTCGTATCATTTTCATATTTCATGCCTTTTTCATGTGTCATATTTCATATTATCTTATATCATTTTTTTTATGCATGTATATTCCAAAGACGTGGATACGGGAGATAACTGTATATACCCGAAGGTATCATCACTGTAAAAAACAGTGACCTATGCTTGTACTGTATGACCAAAACGGGGTCGTATATACCTAAAGGTTTCATCATTGTACGTGGTAGTGACCTATGCCTGTATTATGTGACCCAAATGGGGCCGCTGTAATGACCAAAACGGGGCTGCTTTAATGACCCAAACGGGGTTGCTTTAATGACCCAAACGGGTCCAACTTATAACCAACTCAACTTATGTCCTAAATACCCAAAACTGTACCAAAACACCAAAATTGTATAAGAAACTGCCTGAAAACAGGGTTGCACTTTGACAAATTTTCTGGGTCCATTGGGGTCCAAATGTGAATACACTTATTTCAAGGAGATTTGTTCTCCTAAAAGTCTAGTTTATCCAGAAATTTGAATCACTCAATTTGGATGAGTGAAACTCAACTTATGGCCTAAATACCTAAACCCGCACTAAAACACCAAAACTCCAGATAAAAACTACCCAAAATAGGGGTTTCACTTCGATCGAATTTTCTAGGGTCTAATAATCCAAATTTGAATACACTTATTTCTGGGCGAGATTGCTCTCCTGTAAGATAGTTTATCCAAGTTATGGCCAAGACAAAAACGTTGGTTTTGGAAAATTCTTGACAAGATATCCCCTAAAAACTCCAACAACATTTCCTTTATGCCAAACATTCCTTCAATCGAGGACCACAACCAACTCAAACAACTCAAAACAACCAAAACCGAACTAAAAATAATTAAATCACACTTATACAAGTTAGGGTTTGATGAAACCCAAAATGAACGCCTTCAAAGAAGTTAGGGATGAGTTCATGTAACCTTAATCTTTTGTTCAAACTTGCTTTTCCTCCTCTCCTTCCTTCCTTTTCTTTGCTTGAACAAATAAAACCCAAAGATGGCTTCTCCCTTCAACAACCGTGTCTCTCTCTCACTGTCTCTCTGTTCTCCACATGAGGAAATGCTCATTCAGTAGACCATTTTGATCATATCCCTAATTTTGGTCTAAGGCCTTGTTTGGCCTTGTATTTTTAGTTAATTTTCCCATTTTTGCTCAGAAGCCCTTCATCTCTCTTCATTTTCTCTTCAAATTATCTCATTATTCTATTTCGCATATAAACTTCTGGTTTTATGCCCTTCGGGGTCCTTATTTTTACAATTTACCCTTTTACTCCCTTTTGATTTTGAATTTAATTTTCGGGTTGTTATCATTTTCACACTTAACAGTATAAATTCCAGAAAATTTCAAATTTAACATATATTATACCTTAAACTTGTTTATAAACGATTAGATATATTTCCTCAGGTATTACAATTCTCCCATCCTTAAAAGAATTCGTCCTCAAAATTATTACTCCGAATTGAATAGCTATGGCAATTATGCCCTCGCTGCTTCCGCTCCCACGTAGCTTCCTCCCGCCATGGCGTTGCTGCAGTGCTTTCACTAACTGTGATTCTTGC
Organism: Tetrastigma voinierianum; assembly: GCA_016808115.1. Taxonomy (NCBI): domain Eukaryota; kingdom Viridiplantae; phylum Streptophyta; class Magnoliopsida; order Vitales; family Vitaceae; genus Tetrastigma; species Tetrastigma voinierianum. The sequence goes on along the minus strand of JAEQBH010007845.1, from coordinate 86,262 downwards.
TTATTCCGTAACTCCAAGCTTCACTCTTGAGCTAATATAGCTTTTGGCTCTTCATCATAGGAGAAATCCTATTGCACTTGCACCTCTTGTACATGCAGGATATGCGATTCTTATGATCTATATTTCCTTAACATGGACACGTGAAAAATATCATGTAAGTTGACTAACTCCAGAGGGAGTGCCAACTGATAAGCAACAGGGTCAATTCTTTCTAGGATTTCATAAGGCCCAATGAATCTTGGACTCAAAGATTCCTTTCTTGCAAAACCATAGAATCTTCCCCCACGATGATACTTTTAAAAATACTTTATCTCCTACTTCATATTCAATATCTTTCCTCTTTAAATCAGCATATGATTTTTGTTGATCACTAGTAGCCTTTAACCTTTGCTGAATAACCTGAACTTTCTCTTCTTGTTTCTTTCACTATATCAGGACCAATAACCTTATGCTCGTTCAATTATGTCCAACATACAAGAGTTCTATATCTCCTGCCATACAAAGTTTCATAGGGGGCCATACAAATAATGGACCGATAACTGTTGTTATAAGAAAATTCCATAAGAGGAATATACTTATCCCAACTTCCGGAAAAATCTAGTGCAGAACCCCGAAGTATGTCTTCTAACACTTGAATCACTCTCTCTGATTGTGGATGGAAAAGTCGTACTAAAATTCCACCCTAAGACCCAAGGTCGATCGAATTTTCCAAACTGACGTAAACCGTGGATCACGGTCAGACACTATAGATATCGGAATACCATGTAACCTGACAATTTCATTCACATACAGTTCCGCTAACCGATCCATGGAATAGTTAAGTTGGACTAGTAAGAAGTGAGCTGACTTTGTCAGTCTGTCCATAATTACCCAAACAGAATCATGTTTCTTTTGGGTGAGGAGAAAACCAGATACAAAGTCCATAGAAATGTTGTCCCACTTCTATTGGGGAATCGAAGAGGATTTGGCCAAACCTGGGACAAGACTTCATGTTCAAATTTTTACTTGTTGACAAGTCGAACATTTAGACACATACTTTGTCACATCCTTTCATCCCTCGCCACCAATAAGATCGCTTTCAAATCCCGGTACATCTTGCTACCTCTGTGATGCATGGTAAATACAATATTGTACACACATCAATCTTTTTTCAACTCCATGTCATTCTAAGACACATAATCGCTTCCTTTGTAAAACAAACCTCCATTTTTTATCTATAAAATAGTTAGTCTTGTCTCCATTTTCGACTTTCAATCAGACATTTACTTCTATAGCTTGACATCATTCTTCTGAACATCTCTTATCATCATTTTCAAATAAGGAATAACTCTCAGTTGAGCCAACAAGGGTCCATCAGATTCAAATCTCCAATCACAATGATTCAGGGACAAAGCGGAAATCATGCAATCATAGCCTCCCAAATAACTTCTTGAATGCACTGATGTTAACTCTCAAGTTCAATTCTTTATGAGTTAACAGATACTTAAGAGAGTCTTATGATTTGTAAAGATTCTACATTTTTTATCATGTAAATAGTGTCGCCATATTTTCAAAGTGAACACACTATTGTTGCCAACTCTAAATCATGTGTGGGATAATTCTGCTCATGTGGTTTCAACTATCTAGAGGCATATGCCACCACTTTTCCATCTTGCATCAATAAACATCCTAAACCAATTTTGACGATCACCATACATGGGCATATTTCAGACTAAGTAGTCGAGTAAACACCGATGCTTCAACCAGTATTTTCTTTAATTGTTCAAAACTTGACCGGCACTTGTCATCCCACTAGAACTTTATCCCTTTCCGGAGTAACTTTGTAAGCGAAGATGCTATGACGGAAAATCCCTTTACAAGCCTTTGATAGTATCCTACTAAACCCAAGACACTCCTTACTTCGGTTACATTTCGAGGCGGTTTCTAACTCACAACTGTTTCAATCTTTGCAGGGTCAACTCTAATACCCTCTATAGATACAATATGGCCTAGGAATGACAATTCCTTAAGCCAAAAATCACATTTGACTAACTCGCAAACAATCAAGCTCTTAGAATTTGTAACACTATCCTCAAATGTTGTCTATGTTCCTATGCATCTTCGTAATACACCGTGATGTCATCACGAATAATACCACTACAAACTAGTCCGCATAACGCTTGAATAATTCTAATTCATCAAGTCCCCGAATGTAGCCATGGCATTAGTCAACCCAATGGCATTACTTAAAAACTCATAATAACCATATCAGTTCTAAAGGCCATTTTCTAACATCAAATATCTTCTACACCGAAAGTTGATAATATCTCGATCGCAAGTCTATCTTTTGAAAAGACGCTGTGACCTTTCAACCGATAAAAAGATCTTCTATTCTCTAAGAATAGATATTTATTTCACTCGCACTTTGTTTATTTGGTTGATAATCAATGCATTATATACTTATTTTACATATCATATGCATCTTTCAGACATTTCAGATATTTCATGCCTTTTTCATGTGTCATGTTTCATATTATCTTTTATCATCTTGTATCATTTTTTTTATGCTTATATATTCCAAAGACGTGGATATGGGAGATAACTTTATATACCCGAAAGTATCATCACTGTACGAAACAGTGACCTATGCTTGTATTATATACCCAAATGGGGCCGTATATATTTGAAGGTATCATCACTTTACGAGATAGTGACCTATGCCTGTATTATGTGACCCAAACAGGGCCGCTGTAATGACCCAAATAGGGCCGCTTTAATGACCAAAACATGGCCAACTTATAACTTGTAATCCCTCACAAGCAATGCCTACTTGTCCATCCACTTTGGAATATATGTAGGAAATCAAGTTTATTAGGTTTTTATCTAAGTTAGAGATATCATACTAGTCATTTACATGTTCAGATATCGTTCATGTGTTCATATTTCATATATCAACCCTTCTTTTATTCATTTACTTCAAATACTTTACACCGAAATATTTCCTACAAACAGAGCTTCACTTTAACAAATTTTTTGGATCCAATGGGGTCCAAATTTGAATACACTTATTTCAAGAAGATTTGTTCTCCTAGAAGTTTAGTTTACCCATAAGTTTGAATCACTCAATTTGGATTTAGCAAACACCAAAACAAAGATTAGAAATCAGTCGAAAAACAAAGGTTTCAATTTGACGACTGTGGTCCAAATTTGAATACACTTATTTCAAGGATATTTATTCTCCTCGAAGCATAGCCACCTAAAATTTAAATCACTCAATTTAAAGGATGAAACCTAACTTATGGCCTAAAGAGAAATCGTACTAAACACAAAAATTGTATCGAAATCGGCCCGTAAAATGTGGTTTCACTTTGAAGAATTTTCTTCGGGCCTAATAACTAAATGTGAATACACTTTATTCTCACAGATTTGTTCTCCTACAAGTCTATTTTACCCAGCTCAATTTGGATGAGTGAAACTTAACTTATGGCCTAAATACCCAAAACTATACCAAAACACCAAAACTGTATGAGAAACTGCCCTAAAACAGGGTTTTACTTTGACGAATTTTATGGGTCCAACGGGGTCCAAATTTGAATACACTTATTTCAAGGAGATTTCTTCTCCTCGAAGTCTAGTTTACCCAAAAATTTTAATCACTCAATTCGGGCCGAAAGGATAGCTGCCATGGGTAAGACAAAAACATGGGTTTTGGAAAATTTTTGATAGCATCTTCCCTAAAACCCCAACATTTCCTTTATACAAACATTCCTCAATTGAGGACCAAAATCAACTCAAACAACTTCAAAACAACCAAAAACTGAACTAAAACATTTAAAATCACACTTATACAAGTTAAGGTTTGATGAAACCCAAACAAAATGCTCAAAGAAGTTGGGGATGAGTTCCTAACTCCAATCTTTGTTCAAACTTGCTTTTCCTCCTCTCCTTCCTTCCTTCTCTTTGCTTGAACAAATAAAACCCAAAGATGGCTTCTCCCTTCAACGACCGTGTCTCTCTCTCACTCTCTCCCTTTTCTCCACATGAGCAAATGCTCATTCAATAGACCATTTTGATCATATCCTTAATTTTGGTCTAAGGCCTTGTTTGCCTTGCATTTAGTTAGTTTTCCCATTTTGCTCAAAATCCTTCATCCCCTTCAATTGCACTTCAAATTATCTCATTATTCTATTTCGTATATAAACTTTGCCTTATGCCCTTTTAGGTCTTATTTACAATTTATCCTTACCCTTAATTCGAATTTAATTTCCGTGTTGTTATCATTTTCTACACTAACAAAGATAAATTCCATAAAATTTCAAATTTAACATATATTATATCCTAAACTTGTTATAAAATGATTAGGGTATATTTCAGGGTATTACAGACACTACGTTTGGTGTTGATTGGGTGGGCTTGGTTAAATGGGACAACATCCATCAGAGTCACATGGATAATGAAAATGGTGAAGAAAATATGTGCCGGGTATTAGTAAGAAGAGATAGATCCCCCCTGGGCTGAAAGACCCGCTAATTATGGCCAGACATAGTTCCAAGCAGAAAGGCCGTAAAGTGTCCGGGTTCGAAAGTCCCATGCACACACTAAAAAATCTAGTACCCACATAAAGGTGTACGGATTTTGAATATAAATGATCATTGTGATGTGCCATCCAAAAAGCTTTTGGTTTATAAACAAATGAATTTGCTTTGAAAAAATGATTACCGATGTCACTTTAATGACTCCATCACAATACGGGCTTAGGGCGTCAGGTGAGGGAGTCGAGGACTCGAGCGCACATGGTACATGATGAGTCGATCTCATTCATGGTATGACATGTAGGATTCCATATAGATTGGCATGTTCTTGTTGGAATGTGATTAGAAATGTCGAGTAACATCGCGATGTGCACTTGCTGGAGTACCAGACCGTATTCTCTACTGGGCGTGGCTTACCCTTTATGGGACAACCCTTACAAGTATAGGGTCGATACCCGTGGACGGTGCTCAGACTAGGCCGTGATTGTGAAGAAGGCCAACATGTGGCCTTGATACATCTTTTTGTAAAAAGTGATTGGGACAAACTAATTCTAGAATGTATTTTTGTATAAAAGAATTGTAATTAAATTCTTTTATACTATTGCCAATATAGTCAAGTATGTAATTATGGTAAGAGGGCCATGATTGGACTCTTACGGACTGTAATTAAGTGCATTATTCTTATATTTTCAATTTAAATATGAATGAATGGGTCCCGTAGCGGACTTATCGAGGCAGGCTCGAGTAACCCTGTCCACGAGTAAACAGGTACCCATTCCAATACTAAGACTTAGGCGCGATGACCTAAGGTAGAAATTCTGTAGATTGACGGTTAGTCAATAGGACCCTCGGATTTTAGGGTGTCACAGCTTGGTATCAGAGCCTAGGTATATGAACACCTAGGGCTTGGCGGGCATGGGTCTAGATCATTGCATATATGTTGCATTTCATGTTTTCAGGCTCAATATGCTACATGATTTTTTGTAAAGGCCGTAGGTTGTGTGAATTGTATACATGATAAAATGTATAGGAATAAAGAGGACACTAAAGTTAGGACACATAAACTTAGGGGTTCGGGAAAAGAACGAGCGAGATGGTTCGGGATGTTGATGTCTATTAGCTATTGGCAATAATGCTACTAATAGTTAGACAATGAGAATGTCTAGCCGCATTCCAGCAAGAGGGTAAATCCCTAATGTGATGGGATTAGGTCAACGTCTCAAGGAACTCGAGGCAATGATGGAAGAGGTTCCGTGAGAGCTTCCTTCATGGGAAAATGTTTCTGCATCCGCTCAACATGCAAAGGCTCGAGCCCCCAAACGGCAGGTAATGAACAATGATAGTGCTTGAGTACGTGGCTAAGTTCATAAAGTTAGCCTATTTTGCTGATGATCATGTGGCCACAGATATGGACAAGGTGAGAAAATTTGAGGATGGTTTGAAATCGTCTATCTGAGCCAAGATTGTAGGACTTCTCCTACAAGATATGGACTATATGGTCAAGACAACTATGACCATTAAGAGGGAGGTAAATGAGGCAAAGAGCATCCGGCATGTGGGTGCTAGTGATAAGGGGAAGGAGAGTCAAATTTCTTTTTCTAGCTAGGGAAAGAAGTAGAGGACTTCGTTTCCGTGAGGGTTTCAGAGACAGTCCGTGGCTACTGTGTGGCCAAGGCCGATCACCATCCCAAGACGGAGGCACTTCAAAGGTCTTAGCCACCAGTAGAGTGTGTTTCCAATGCCACCAGCCCGACACTTTAGACGGATTGCCCCGAGGCAAGGATCCCGCAGTTAAGTGGGACACCTCGCCCAGTAATCGCGGAACATGCACGTACGCTTGTTCCTCCCCACCCCATCAAGCGGGCCAAGGAAGACAGTATCAGTCCCAAGGTGCTGCACAAGCACCTACTATTTCAGATAAAGCCACATGGGCCTGTAGTGCATGTGCCGAGGTCGAGGATGTGGCCTGAAGCATGTCGGGACTTCAAGGACCTAGGGGCGTGTCTATGCCATTACACCTCGATTGAGCTTGCATTAGTCATATTCAGTGGTAATTTTTATTCTTTCAAGCATGGGCAAGAGTATTTGGTTGATTCTAAGTGTATCTCATTCATTCATCAAGGCATCATGTGTGAAAGACTTAGGATTAGAGGTTGAAACCTTAAAAAGCTTATTGTGTATGAATTCTCCCCTAGAACTAAGATGATAATCGATCGTGATCTATCGGGATCGCGGATAAAGATCTCAGGATTCTATCACCGGACCCAGGTCATGGACATGTTGGAGTTTGATGTCATCCTTAGGATGGACTGGCTGATGGCACACCGAGTCGTCATTGATTGTGATCGTAGGAGGGTTACTGTTTACACACTAGATGATGTTTGTGTTATGTTTTAGGGGGATAAGCATGATGTTATGCCCTAAGTCATGCATGATTCTAGGTGGCACGAACACACCGTAGTGGCTGGCTAGCAACCCATCGCTGGGAGGACGAGGCGAGACAGAAGTCATTCAATTCCTATAGTTTGCGAAGTATATAAGGATGTTTTTCCGTAGGAATTATCGATTACCATCGCATAGGATATAGACTTCTCGTGACGAGTTACACTCCTCGACATCACCTATTTCGATGACTCTACATAGAATGGCGCTTTGTCGAGTCAAGTAAGAACTCAAAGTCCAATTGTAAGAATTGTTGGACAGAGGTAGGAGATAGAACCACCACTGGTCTGGAGTTGGTTAAAGCCACCTTTGAGAAGGTGGATTTGATATGGAAGTGTCTTCTCACAAATTCAGCCGACAAAAGAGCTTGCGCCGACAGCATGATGGTGGCTCAGAGTTCGAAAGGGTGATCATGTCTTCAAGGTGACGCCAAGAGGAGTGGTCAAAGTTCCCAAGAAGCCGGGAAAGCTATCACCGAGGTATATTGGGCCCTTCGAGGTACTCGAGATGGTAGGTATGGTTGCATACCGATTGGCCTTACCGCCAAGTTTATCGGGTGTTCATGCGGTATTCCATATCTCTATGCTCCAAAGTACACTCCGCATCCAACCCATGAAGGATTAAAGTAGCCATGTTATAGATGCGTATGGGACCTTGAGGAGAGAACTGCGTATTATGGATATATGAGACTGTGCCTTGCAATGCAAGACTTGATATTAATAAAGGTGTTGTGGCAACACCAAGGAGTGGATAAGGCAGCATGGGAACGCGAGGACACAATGCGTACAACTTATCCCTTCTTATCCAAGGATGAAGGTTCGTTGTTTAGTCATTTAATAATGAAAATGATTGTTTCATATGTATGTGATAGTATGTATGTGTGTGTGTGAATTTCGGGACGAAATTCTTTTAAGGAGGGAAGAATGTAAAACCCAGGAAAAAAATTAAAAATTTCTACAAAAATAAGGGCAAAACAGTGATTTGTCAATACGCATAGGTTGAAAACCTAGAAGTTTTCTGTATCCTGGATGACAAAAAACAAGACTTCACCGTTGGGTCTGCCTGCGAAATTTAGTTGCTCAGACGAATTTCGTTGAATTATGAGATAGTCATAATTTCATGTTTTTCGAGGCATCGAGTATCGGGTGACACATGGCAACCCATGTGAGTGACACATGGTAGGCCATGTGTCAAAATGCATGTCTTTACAAGACACATGGCAAGCCATGTGTGTGATACATGGCAACCCATGTGTGTGATACATGGCAACCCATGTGTGTGATACATGGCAACCCATGTGTTAACTTTCATGGAATGTGCAAGTAAGTATAAATAGGTTAGTTCGTGGAGGAGGGTGAGAAGGAAAGGAAAAGAGAAAGAGAGGAAAGGAGAGAAAGGAAAAGGAGAAAAGAAAAAGAGAAAAGAGAGAAAAGAAAGAAAAGAAAGGAAAAGGAAAAGAAAGAGAGAAAGAGGAAGGAGGCCGGTGGTTTCTTCCTCAGTTCATTGGCGTCCCGATTGTCTAACTCGCTGACCAAGGAGAAGTCCGAGATTTCACGAGGGGCTACGCCTTCAAGAGGTAGTGGATTCTTCCTACTTTGGCTTACTAGCCTTCTGACTGTTTTAGGCTGATTTTGAATCCATGTTGTGCCATGTTAATGGCATGGGACGAGTTTGTAGCCGGTTTAAAGGGTCGCTTAGAGCAAATTTGGCTGAAAATTGGGACACTATGGGAGTTTCCCAAATGCTCCTCGCAACTCGCACGTTTATCATTGATCGCGCACAAGGTGGCCCCGGTGTACTCCAACTTCGAACGACCATATATTTCTAGTCCGAACTCCGGAAAGCTCGTTCTTGGTGGGTGTATGTGGGATCCTCATCAATCTATAAGCATCGGGATTTCTCGTACCCTTGCCGGCTTTGTCAAGCCCCAGGTGGAAGCTCCACTGACACATCGTGGAAGACTAATTTCACAAATTTCGCTCCACTGGATCACTAAGCCTTTCCAATATGCTTGTAGTGTTCCTGTCCCACTGCATAAATTGCTCTGCACACCACTCAAATAGCAAGAGAACAACATAAAACAAGACTACCAAAAGGGTTGAAGTTTGCTAAAATCAAAACAGGGGAAAACAGTCTACACAGTAAAATTTTCAAACTCCTCAGATCAACTACAAGTGGGGAAAATGGTAAATAGGAAAAAGAAATGAGAACTTACCAACACTTGTGATGTGAATCACAAGTTCAACAACTTCTCATCTCACTAGGGCACCATCCCTGGCAACGGCGCCATTTGATTCGTGCCATAGTAGGGTGTATTGGAATCAACAAAATTTATATCCTAAGCTCCTACTGCCGTAGCAGCCACGCAAGATAAAATGGGTCTAAGGCTCCAACACGATGGATGGTTTTCTTCATGAGGGAAGAAGTGCAAATGGTATTTTCTCTTCGATTTTAGATTTGTGCAAACAAGGGTGAATGGTTGCAACCGCAAATAAAAATTGAAATAAATTTTGAAAAGTGAGATCCTCGTCTCGGCCACCCGGTTTAGTGGTTCTAAGGCATTTAACATGTTCTCGGTCTTTTTCTCGTCAGATAATGACATATAATCATTTCCCGAATCTGATCTTCATTTACATTAAAACCTAAACCCTAAAACTATTCCTTTCTCGAGACATAGCATTTAATAAGCATAAATGTCCTCGATGTTGCAAACATCGCCTCATAAAACTACCCTACAAAGAACTAATAGGAGACAACTAACTGGATGACAGTGGATCTAAAGATAAGCATCCACTGTAACCAAAAAGCTTGCCAAATACAAGTTAGTGAGGGTAGGTCTAGAAGATTTTAACCTAAGGGGAGATGCAGGAACATAAACACCTAAAAATGCAGGCATGCAAAACAAGAGAACATGCAGTTTACCTCAAAACCTTCACCCAGTGGCCTTCCTCTTCAAGGATGAGGAGGGTTTAGCCAAGCATGCCTTGCTTTGTCATCATCAAGGTGTGTTTGGCTAGTGAGAAAATGGAAGAAAATGAGAGAAAATGAAGGAAGGGGGAAGCAGCGGGAAAACTGCCGCCCACTGTATCTCTATTGCCAAAAGACCCCCATACATGAGCTTGATTGAGCTTATATAGTACTCAGAGTCAAGGAATTTACATAAATGTATGAAAGACTATCAATTACATTAAGGGCATTTTGGTAAAAAGCCATAAAAAGCAGTCAAAAGTGGTCAATACAGCAAAACAGGGGAGAGTGCGAAAATTTCGCATGTTGCGAAAATTTTGCACCATGCAGATACTCGTGATGTCATAAAATTTCGCAGCCTTGCAAAATGTTGTGCAATTCCTTATTCTTTCGCATTTAGCCTCCAATTGCTATCTCGCTGAGCCTGTGTAACTTCGAAGTTTGGCTCGGGTTCTTCGTATTTGAATTAGCTTGAAGAAAAGTGGTACCATTGGCTTACAAAACTACAAAAAAATTCACAAAATATGATTAGTAGCATAGTCAGGGACCTTAGATCATTGTTATTTAGTTGGATTAGTACACAAAAAGTGTTCAAAACCTGCAACAAACAGGATTCAAAATAGCACTATTTGGGTACTAATCACGTACGGACTTCCAAGAGGTCTAATAGAAAAGTTCAAAATACTTTAATAGAAAAATGGCAAGGTACTATTCCTTATAATGAACTTACTTATGGAGATCTCATAAGTGAAGTCAAAAGGGAAGGATTAAAACTTTGTTGAAAAATAAAATTACAATATCAAGTTAAGAAAGACTTAAAAGCTTAAAGAAAGATTTAGATATTTCCAGAACCATGGGATTGAAATGCCTTTACCCCCTTCACATAAACATAAAACCCATCAAAGCATGAGAAAATTTCAATATTATCCAAAGAACAAATATAAAAAATATCCAAAATATAATAAGCAACACAAAACTTTTGGAACAAAACCAAAGAAAGATGTTAAGTGTTTCATATTTGGCAAAAAGGGACATATATCCCCAAACTGCAAAAAATAGAAAATAAATGCTCTTTTTGATGATGAAGAAGAGTATCATGAAGAAGTCTCCGAAGAAAGTATTTCTTCGTATTACAATTCCAAAATGATACTTCGTATGCAAAAGCAATAAATTCAAAGAACAACATAGAAAATTGTCTTTGTCAAATAAACATGTTAACTACAGATCAAGAAATATTAGTTGATATGATAGATCACATGGAAGATAAAGAAGCAAAAGCAAAATTTATAAGAAAAATAATAGAAAAGAGTAATAAAAACACTAACACTTTACCATTACTCTGATGCCCCAAACTCGGGGGTCCGTTGACAACCCGTCAACTCGTGGAATACATGTAGCCATTGAGTATCTCAATGCCATAAAATGAGTGTCTCTCTACCCGAGACTCAAACATGAGTCAAACATGTTTTAAGAGTTAACTACACTCTTATACAAACATGTTCAATCATAATATTTCATACATGTTTTACAAAAACGTGTAATCAAAGTCACATGTCGACTTTCTTCTCAAAAGCGGCCTATAGTGAGCATCGTTTTCCTGAATACTCCCTATACCTAAAAGGGGGATCCCACGACGGGGTGAGCAATGCCCAGTAGTTTAATTTTCCTACATTGGGTTACTCCCCACCTAAGTGCTCATGCAATGGCACACCAAACATTCAAGTAAAACATACAAGTCCTTACTCAAATGTCTACATGTTATGGATGAGAATGTGACTCACCCTTTCCCACTTCTCGAGCCCTCATTGACTCCCTCACGCATGCCTAAGCTAAGTGTGAGAAAAACTATTTTCAAAACAAAAGGTTTTTGTTCCTAAAAACATAATACCAATTTATGATAAAATTCTATTGGACAACCCTCCGAGGTGAATCACCGATAAACTAAAATAAATATGGGTCATCCTCCGATATGAACCATATCGGACAACTCTGCTGCAATTCTTTGGAAATCTTCCCATGAAATTCATTTGACAACCATGTTTTTCATGTCATGCACTCATACCTACTGTTTTAGGTTACCCTAGTGCATATGAAATGCAATATGCCATTTCACAATAATTCATGTTAATATATCAAACATGCATATATTAACGAAATTCACACAAAGTAACATGTTATTCATTCATAGTAATAACACCCAAAATTAGCTCACATGGGCTAATAAACAAACCGATAGTCCATCTTGGAACTGCACAAAGCATCACACAAACAACACACAAAGTCATGTGAACAGTCCAACCTTAGTCTCAAAATTGTCTAACGGCACCACTCCGATTTCATCACCGGGCCCTAATCTTTGAACTCGAAAAACACGGCCATCCCAGCCTCAAAAATATCCCCATCCATTAAAATGGCTCTTAGCCAAAGAATAAATCAAGTAGGAGAAAACCCTTACGTCCTGGAGTTTTTCGAAACTCCACAATACTGGTACCCATGCGTAGCTCTTGCAGTGGGAATCAACTTTGCCTCTTGTCTCGCCGGATTCGACGGACTAATCACCGGAAAATCTAGAGAGAAGGTAGAACCTCTCTCTCTAACTCTCTTCCTTTCTCTCTCTTTCTCTCTCTTTCTCTCTTTTTCCCTCCCAAACCGGTTGGGTCAAGGTTGGTCAAGAGAACTTGTCCTCTCATGCCACTTGTCAACTTCTAAGTGGTTCTTTGTATTACACCCTATCCACTTATCCTTACAGCGGATTTCCCTTCTACTCATGGTCACACATGTCCACATGGGTCCTAATTTCGAGCTCACCGTTTGACTTTTCTCTCAATTGGACACGTGGCACACCGTGAGCTACCTGGTCACCGCTTACATGTCATGCGCCACTTTGGCAATTCTCAAAAATGTGAAATTTTGACCCGTCTCTCACCGGCTAGAAATTCGACATGGTAGCTTGATTTTCATGAGATGATTCCAACGTATGAAACTGCTTCATCATTCGGGAGATATAGAAAATTCTCTTGATTTGATCAAAATTACCATTTTACCCTTTCTCGAAAATTCATTTTCCGGGGTTTCATATTCCCTCCTTAAAGAATTTGCCTTCAAATTCCTACATGATCGCATCATCTCACATGAATATGTAATGTGCCCTATGTCATGCATGTAACTAGTCATCTAAGCATTAAACGATTAAACCACGTACCTTCATCCGTAAACAAGAAAGGATAGACGGCCCGCATCGTGTCCTCACGCTGTCACGTTGACTCCTCCACTCCATGGTGTTGCCACAAGATTTCACTAAATTTCACGATCTCAGGTCGCAAAACCCGATCCCTGGCCATCCATAATGGGCATCAATCCCTCCTCGGCTGGGTCCTGTATCCGTGTCAACCCCAATCTCTCCCCAATACACCACGTGAGCCGGATCCGAGGTACGAGCATGGAGACGGAATACCTCATGGACACCGACATGCTGGCGACAAATTCACCTGTGATGCTATAAAGGCTCACCCTCTATAGTATCTCGGCGGCCTGAACTCCTAAGAACAAATTTTTCCTCGTCGTCGAAACTGACCACTCCTCTCTTAGGCATCACTTTCAAGAAGACGTGATCGCCAACCTCAAACTCTAAGGGTCGATGTCGTATGTTAGCGTAACTCTTCTGTCGACTCTGAGCCGTGAGAAGACGCTGCTTTATAAAGCTCACCTTCTCCGAGGTGTCTCTAATCAAACTAATTCGTGAATGAGCCTCTTCCCACCTCGGTCCAACAAATAGGTGATCGGCATGGCCTCCCATACAATGCCTCATATGGTGCCATCTGTATACTTGCTTGATAACTGTTGTTGTAGGCAAATTCCACTAAGGGCAAGTGATTTCCCAGCTATCCTTATGATCCATGACGCATGCTTGCAAAGATGTCCTCTAACACTGCATTGGCCCCTTCTCCGAATGACCATTCGTCTGTAGATGGAAGGTTGTACTCATGGTCAGCCAGGTTCCATAAATTTCTTTGAAACTCTTCCAAAAGTACACTATAAATCTCGTGCCCCGTCCGACACTATGGATACTGGCACTCCATGTAGCCGGACGATATCTCGGATACACAACCGACACTCCTCTAGTTGTGAAGGCCATCCGCACGGCCAAAGTGTGGCCGACTTTAGGAGCCGCCTACTATCACCCACACCGTATCATGCCGCGGGCATCCGCTGCAAGTGGGTCACAAAATCCATCGTGACGTTGCTCCCACTTCCACCACCCAATTTCCATCGGGTCGGAGTGTACTACCGCTTCGTGCCGAGCCTTAACCTCGCTAACACGTGACATCTTTGAACAAAGTCCCCACGTCGCCATCTCGCTCCAGAAGACTCAGCGATGAAAATCCGGTACATCTTCTCGTGCCACCCGATGCACACAACGGGGAGCGTGAACTCCTCGAGATCTCCTCTCTTAGATCCGTCAACTGGGGAACCACTACCTATCCCCTATATCGAAGACTACCATCTGCGTGGATGGTCCAGCACCACACCGTAATTAAACTGCACTCTACCCCCGATGGACACTATCTCCATGTCCGTCCCTGGGGACTCCAATCACTTCACTAATAGAGACTGCAGTTACTAAACTCCCAATGTACTCGAAAGCATGCCTCGTTGTAATCGTAGAACAACAGCCTCACGCCTCAGCATCTACTACCCCGGAAGCTATACTCAGCTGCCCTCGTGACTTCCGACTGGCGCATCGGACACTACATTGGGCTTTACCTAGATGGTAATGTGCAAAGTGAAGTCATAATCCTCAGAACTCTATCCACCAAGGCCAGTTCGTATCAGGTCCCTACCGCGTGAAAATATACTTCATACTTTTATGGTCTGAGTACACCTTAAACTGCTCACCATACAAATAGTGGCGCCAAATATTCAAGGCGTAAGACTACGGCTGTTAACCCATGTCTTCAGGCGCGGGTACTCGCCATGATTCTTCAACTCCGCGCGGAACCATAAGCTACTACCCTCCTGGACTGCATCAAAACACATCCCAGTCCGGCCCTCGAGGCGTCACAATACATTGTGTACCCCTGTCCTCTCTCTGGGACTATCAGAATAGGAGTTGAAGTAAGCCTCCTCTTTAACTCCTAGAATGCCTTCTCGCACAAGTCATTCCACTCGAACTTGACCTCTTTTCGGGTCATTTTTATCATAGGTGCTGCTAGTCAGGAGAAGTCCTCGATGAACCTCCTGTAGTACCTAGCCAATCCCAAGAAACTGCGTATCTCGAAGACTGACTTCGGCCTTTCCCAACTCATCATGGCCGCAACCTTCTCAAGGTCTATCGACACTCCTGAAGCTGACACTATGTGCCCTAAAATTCTCACCTCAGTAAAGCCAAAACTCGCACTTATTGAACTTGGCGTATAGGTGAAGTGCTCAGTCTAATAAAACCCGTGTCCAACAACTCCAGCAGTTAAACCTTGAGTTCCTGTAACTCAACTGGTGCCATCCTATGCAGAGTCATAGAGATGGGCGATGTGTGATTAGTACCCAAATAGTGCTATTTTGAACCATATTTATTATAGGTTTTGAGTGCTTTTTGTGTACTAATCATTCCAATTAACCCAATTGGCATGTTAAGGTCCCTTTTATATTACTAATCGCATTCTGTGGCTATTTTTGTAGTTTTAGCAGACACTTGATACCAATTTCGTTGAAGCAATCCATGCATAAAGGATTCAGTCGATCTACTCAAAATTGGAAAGATAGAAATGCAAACCAAGTGCAGTGGAGGAAGCAAGGCAGAGCAATTTCACAAGATGGTGCGAAATTTCGCCGATTCAAGAGACATCGAGAAATTGCAGCAATAAGGTGAAATTTCACGCATGTGCGACTTCTTCGTTTCCATTCTCAGTCTGCAATCCACCCTGCTTTTGTATATTTTCCAATTTTAATTTTGATATAATTTTTGATGTCTTTCATATGTTTATGTAATTTCCTTTGTTAATGAGCACTATATAAGTCAGCAATGTTTCTTGTAGAAAATCAATCAATCTTTCAAGACGTAACGAGACTTGCTCAGCTGCTCCCCGCTTCTTCTTCTCTCCCATTTTCTTTCATTTTCTTTCATTTTTCACATCCAAAACACGCCTTGATGATAAAAATCAAGGTGATGCCACAAAACCTCTTCATCCTCAAGAGAGGGCCATCAAGGGAAGGTCAGGAGGTAAATCGTATGTTCTCTTGTTTTTTTTATGCCCGCATTCATGGGTGTTTACGTTCCTGCATCTTACCTTAGGTTAAAATCTTCTAGACCTACCCTCACTGACGCGTATTTAGCAACCTTTTTGGTTACAGTGGATGCTTATCTTTAGATCCCCTGTTATCCAATTAGTTGTCTCCTATTAGTTACTGTAGGGTAGTTTTATGAGATGTGTTCCAGACTGTCAGGGACATTTATGCTTATTAAATGCCATGTTTTAAGAAGGAAAGTTTCAAGGTTTAGGTTTTAATGCCAAATGAAGATCCGATTCGGGAAATGACTATATGTCATCAAGTCCCAACACGAGAAAAAGACCCGAGGACATGTCACTGCCTTAGAATCCTACACCAGCTGGGCCCGAGACTTCAAGTGAGTTCTCTTTCCCAATTTTATTTCAAGTTTTATTCAGTTTGCAACCAATAACCCACACTGTTTTTAACAAAAACCTGAAAATCCAAAGAGAAAATACCATTTTCAATCAACTGCATTTCTTCTCTCACGAAGAAAACTCATCCCCGTGTTCGACCCTAGACCACTATACTGCAGTAGCCTAGCTACGGCAGTAGGAAACCTAGGATACAAATTTTATCATTCTATACACCTACCGTGGCATGAATCAATGCGCCGGTGTAACTCAATACAAAAGTCTACAACCCTCTGTGGTGGTAATCTCAGTAGCTCATTCGGAAAAACATCCTTGTACTCGCACACTATCTGAGATAGATCCAAGTTTGATCTCACCTCGTCCTCTAAGGTAAGGCTAGTCAGCTAACCCACCAACTGTCCGTGCCATCTGGAATCGTACATGGTTTAGACAAAACACCGTGTTTATCCCCCTGGAACGTAACATGAGTACCATCCTGTGTGTAGGCGGTAACCCTCTTACTCTCACAATTGATGACGACTCTGTATGCTGTCAGCCAAACCATTCCAAGGGGATGACGCGAACTTTGACAGCGTCTATGACCCTCAAAGTTCACTGTGAGCGTAATCCCGTAGATCTCAACCGCAACCCGCATATTGTCATATATGTACCCACCCTAGTCCCTGGGAGAACTTCACATACAAGGCCTCCAAGGTCCTAAACTGGCCTTAACTTCCACAACCGGCGTAGCAATAAATGAACGCGATGCACCAATCAAATAACACTCTCGCCCATAAAGCAGGGATGAACAAAATGCACTCAGATGACCGGATGATCTCGCCGACCCGGCCAGGGTGTGGCGTGATGGCGCAGACACGCCCTACATCCCCATGTCCCCGCCGTGGACCCCGCCCTCTCTCACCCTATAATCTAGCCCCCTTCGTCTATTTGTGTAACGGAGGTGCCTGTAACTCCCCGGACCGAGACGTTCTCTAACCTATACTAGTGCGAGAATAATCAGATTACCTCCGTCCCACAAACACTAGATCGCTTCCGTCCCTAAACCTGATCTCTGCCTCAGGCAATCCTCCTCATATGTCCGGCCGGGCTGCAATGGAAACATACCATCTATCCCGCCCGGGACCGGGCAACCCCGGTTCGGATGGTCGTTGGTCCGAACCCACGTGAACTAGAATCCTCGCTTTTTCCGACCAAAGACCGACTCTCCTTCCTCTTGCCACTAGCACCCGCATCCCGAGTGCTCCGTGCATCCACCATCTCCCTCTCTATGGTCATGGTCGTCCCAACCATAAAGTTCATGTCTTGTAGGAGGAGTCCTACAATCATGCCCCGAATGGACAATCTTAGCCCATTCTCAAATCTCCTGACCTTGGTTGCATCTGTGGCCACATAATTGTCAGCAAAGCGAGCTAACTCTGTGAACCTAGCCACATACTCTATCACGATCATAGCTCCTTGTTCAACTCTAGGAACTCCTGGGTCTTTGCATGTCTAGCAAAGGCCTGCAAACATTTCTGCCCATGAAAAGCGCATGAACCTCGCCCAAAGTCATCGCTCTAAGTCTCTGGGGCTGTCTTAACCTAGTCCCACCACACCTCCTCGGACTCCGCGCCCCAGCTTAAACATGCTTAGTCCGCTTCCGTCGCACGTGGAGGTAGTGTCCATGGCCCCAACATCTTCTCAACTGCCTAAACCAATGGCTTGCTACCATCTGATCTCTCCCCAGAATACCAGACAGATGTTCCTTCAATGATCTGAGGTTACCTTGACCTCCCTATTACCAGTTTACCAGTCCCACGGGCAAAGAAGAGTTTACAATCCCACGTGCCTCATGAGCGCCCGCTCATCCAAAAATAGGTGGTGCTTGACTAGACCTCATGACCACCTGAGGTCCTGTCCTCACAGCCATTCACACACAAATGGCAAGCTGAGTTTGAATGAAGTATCTCTATGTACTGCCAGCCCTGACATTATTCACGATTGATTTTTTTTTTTAAACATAATCTACGCTAATGTATCAACAAATTAAAGATAAACATTCCATATATTAAGTCATACACAACTTTTTTTTCATTTTGTACTCTTTTTTTTTTACTCAAAGAATGTTGTCCATAAACAAGAAGCCTCCCACACAAGGATTCCAAACAGCGCACAAGATGCTGGGTAATCGCTGCAAAGCTGGTCATGTAATGACATTGACGCAGAGGCCTTATCACAAGGCGCTGCACTCGTCATGAGTTGCCCACGCCTGGTCGCGTCGCCGCCGCCGTCTCGCCGGATCGCTTGCCGGGCCACAGATACTAAGGGTCAGTGTTACGACAAGAAAAAGGGTCGCTCGCCTGCAGCCCGTTACGACACCACTTCGGGTCACACCCCAGGCCGCATCGGCGTCGCCACATAAAACCAAGTCGCGAAGACCAAACGCGCTGCCGCCGACACCATCGCCCTGGCGGTCAGCTGCAGACACTAGAAGCTACGCCGCGGACACCCAGCCGCCTCCCGCTACACTAAAGACTCGGTAGCTTGGCTGCACTTCGTGCCTACACACAACTTTATGTCAAGCATGCCAAAGGCCATGTCGCGACACTCCCCAACGACCGGTCCCTGGCTGCGACCAAAATAATTTCACGACCTAGGACCAAATTTCAGTCCTGAAATTTATCCACATCAGAACAAAACGACGTCACAACTGAACCAAGAAACTCAGCCGCCTGCTGAATACCATGTCGTGGGCGCATGCTCACTGCCACATGCCGTCGCCGCACACCACCCCGGGCCTTGTGTCAGACGTCCTCCTCACCGCTGACACTGACTGCTGTAAACGCGACCAGTGTCGGAAACGGCGATCTATCGGTCCCATAACCCTTTTTTTTTCGCATCCTCCGTAGCTTTCCACCACTCTCGCCTTCAGCCTTGCAAACTCATCACAAGGCTCACTCTTCTGAATCACTAGAAAATATATAAACAACCTGCTCTATGAGTATTTCTACAAATTAAAGAGTTTAATCACAACCCTTTCTTATGCAAAACCAGAATTAATGATTCTAGAACTGAATAAACACAATTCATTGTTAAAAAACCAAAGATCACAGGATATTTTACTTATTTTATTTTTTCACTATTTCATACTAGCCTCACCAAGACCTCAAATCCTAAGGTTATATTTTCTCAACCCGTGTTCAACATTTTCCTATATGTTATTCACTAAGCATGCAATCCTATCATACAACGATAATCACACAACAATCACTCACGTACACTGAATGCATGATCTATAAACCGTGGTCCATCGAGTCCAGAAATCATATATCAACTTCATGCTGGTTATAACTCTTAGTGAACTGACATCTGAGGCTTTCAGGTGGGCTATAAACCGAAATTGATACCAACCAGACGCCGGTATCAGGCCTCACCACAACAGCCATGGCTCAAGCCCATGTCCCCGGGGCCCAGGTAGTCGTATACCCATGCTCATACTGCTTCAAGCCTGAACCCGGGGTTCATTGGACAACCCACAATCACTTAATGCAAGTAATAATGGAGGTTCTCAATGCCACAAAAATGGAAAAGTTCCTCTACCCGAGACTTAAACATGAGGCAAATGGGCCACTTTCGGGCCCATACATCCATACTCACTCAAATGATAATCCAACGTATTACAATAGTTTCAAGAAATCCACACCATCATACAAACATACTTAATCATAATATTTCATACATGTTTCATAAAAACATGTCGGGCTTTCTTCAAAAGGCTCCTAGTAAGCGCCATCTTCCAATACTCCCGCACCTTTAAAAAGGATCCCACGATCGGGGTGAGTAACGCCGAGCAATCTTCCCCACTGCTGCTTCTCCACCTAAGTGCTCATGCAATGGCACACCAAACATTCAAGTAAAACATACAAGTCCCTTCTCAAATGTCTACATGTTAGGGATGAGAATGTGACTAACCCTTTTTCACTCCTCGAGCCCTCATCACCCTCATTCGTCGGGCGTGAGAAAACACGTTCAAACAAAAGGCTTGTCTCCTAAAACATAATTTACCTTAATTTTCGAAAATCTCTCATTGACAACCCTCCGAGGTGAATTGCTGGATAACTCTCCGAAACAGTCATGGGTCATCCTCTGATATGAACTGTTGGACAACTCTCCAAGGCAATTCTTTGGAAAATCTTCCCATGAAATTCATTCGACAACCAGGCTTCATGTCATGCACTCATACTCACCGCTCTAGGTTACCCATGCATAAGGAAATGCACATGTCGGTCACACCATGTTATTATATCACATGGAATATATTAACGAAATTCACATAAAGTAACATGTTATTCATTCATAGTAATAACACCCAAAATTAGTCACATGGGCACAAAACCGATACCATCTTGAACCGCACAAAGCATCAAATATCAAACAAATACACAAAGTCAGCGTGGAATAAATTCCAACCTTAGTCTCAAATCATTCAATGACCACTCTATGGATTTCATCACTCTATTCCACCCGAACTAAAAACAATTACGCCATCCCAAATTTCAAAATATCCCCCATCCATTGAAATGGCCTAGCCAAAAAATAAATCAAGAGGGAGAACCTCCACCTCCCCGGGAGTCTTCAACTCCACAATACCTGCACTCCACACGTAGCTCAGAATGGGGATCAACTTTGCCTCTCGTCTCGGGATTCGGGCCTGACAGCATCACCGGGAAAATTCAGAGAGAAGGTAGAACTCCTCTCTAAACTCTTTACTTTCTCCTCCCAAACCGGTCGGGATCAAGGCCGGGTCAAGAGAACTTGTCCTCTCATGCCAATTTGTCCAGCTTCTAAGTGGGTTCTTGATTACAATCTCTATCCACTTATCCTTAATAGTGGATTTCTTCCACTCATGGTTGCCATGATAACCACATGGGTCCCACTCGAGCTCAATGTTTCACTACCTTCACTGGGACAGCGTGGCACAATCGTTAGCCACTCAACACTAATCACGCTGCCACTCTGCCCTGGAAATGCACCAACGCCCCGTGATCCACAAAATTTAATACAAATAGATCAGGCGAGATGATCTAATGGTAAACCGCTTGTCATCTCAACAGAAAATCTTTGATTTTTAATCTGAATTATCATTTACCTTTCTCTAAAATTCGGATTTTTCTGGTTTCAATTACAAAATTCTCATAAATTTAAAGATGATAATAAAGCAAATTAAATCGTGTTTCAGAATAATGCAATTAAATCAACAAAACAAATTCAAGAATTAAAAGTTTTAATTTTCAAACATAAATTTAAGACTTCAAAATATGGAAATCAAGAATATCTTAAATCAAACTACGTAAGAATTAGACAATTTTTTCAACTCCATGACCATAGTAGAAATGTAACACTCGGGTAAATTTGTGTTTTTCCGAAAAAGCAAAACAAAGAATCACACATTTATATGTTTCCAAACTCAATTTTTCAGATCTTGATGATCTAAACTAACTCACCTCAGATTCTAGATAATCGGATTTTTCACGTTTTTTGGGGCGACTGGTGTCCAATATCCCCCCAAAAGGAGATTTTTAGGAAAATTATGAAAGTTGGAAAATAATTTAAATAAAGTTCATGTAAACTAACAATTTGATCTTAAACCGGGACAAAATAAACCGCTTCTGAAGCAAAAACGGACCCAGACATGCGTCGTGGACACATACATGCAATGTCCCAAGACTTATCATGCAAAAACGACTCAAAAAGTGCCTCGCTCTTCCATTCTGGTTTACGTGAAAGACAAGAGAGGGAGGAGCAGAGGATCCAAGTTCCTTCTACGATCCTCTGAGTCATTCGTTGAATTTCAACGTTAACCAAAGTTCATTGCATCAATGAGGGTTACGCGCACGTACCAAAAATGAGGGATTTCAGCAGAGATCCAAAGGTGGGGGAAATCGAAGGTTTTGTGCTTAGGAGGTGTTTCTGAAGCTTTCTACCCTTGCTACTACTCTCTAAGAGGTAGATATTTTTCCTACTTTGGTTTATTTCCAACCTCGTATGTTTTTATGGAGCTGCTGTGTTGATGCCCTATATTGTCGCCTGTTTTTAACGACTTAATGGCCCTTTAGCCCGTTTGTGGTCGACATGCATTGTTGGTAGCTGGTTTAAGTAAGGATTCGAGGTCGTATAAAGATGTCTCAAAATCATGAGGTTAAAAAGAATAATTAGATTGCTAAGGGGCTATTGATTTGTTTCAAAGCAGCTTAATGGGCCGTTGTGACCCGCTTGTGGCTGGTTTGGTGAATTGATTTGTGGTCGTAAGGTATGTCCTAAAAATTGTTTAGGGACTGTTTGGATTAAAAGAATAATCCTGATCGCAAAGGCTTGTTCAACATTTTATGATGCTTAATGGTCGTTTGGGGTCGTTAGAGTGGTTGTTTTTGTATATTTATGTCGCATTTGCCATGAGATAAAGTCATATTACTTGATTTTGTAATAATAATGATTTGTTGAATTGGTTGTTTGATGAATGTTGAGATATGTGTGCTTATATCGATGATTTGAACTCAATGTTTGTTTCGAGATTATATTCATGTAATATAATTGTCCATGATACATGGTAAAATGTGAGATTTAAATTAGTCCAAGATACATTTATCACTATTATGTGACATATTGAGACAATGTGCATCACATTGCATATGCACGAGAACATCGCATTTCATGGGTGTGAGTGCACGCTGAAATCAAACACTACATTAGTGATTGATGAGCGGGCTCGCATAAGCAGACGGTCCAACAGAGTCGTGACCGCATGAAATGGCAAAAACTTGTGCTCGTAATAGCAAGAAGGGAATAAACACTCCTCAGTGAAGACCTAGTACTGGTTCACACTCCAACGGAAAGTCCCAAAAGCAGGTACGTGAGCCCCCGTGGCAGATCTCCCAAAACTCACGCCAAAAAGACATTATTACGGTTTTCAGATATGAAATGGTCATTTTGAGATGTGACATCCGCAAGTTTTGCTTATGAACACATGACTTTTGTTTTAAAGGATCATTGATGCAATCCATCAATGACGGATTTATCACACTTTGGTATTGCATTATATGGGGCGGGAGGGTAATGACTCGAGGCAGGCGCATTTATGAGCGTCATCTCATTTTATAGCATGAGTAAGTGTGATTCCAACCTAGAATTGCATATTCTTTTATCGAATGTCAAGAATGGAACTGTCACAGAATGATCACAGTAATTTTAGGTGGGAGCAGCCTCTTGTAGAATTACTCTTATTGCTAACTCCTTTATATAAAACATTTCCAGCGCGTGGTATGTTGCCGGCTGACGGCTCTCATCCGTATCGCAAGGATGAAGAGAGCCGACTTGTGTCTTTTATATTTTATTTTGTAAATTTTTTGGAACAAACTGAATCTGGAATGTATTTATAACTATTTTTGTAAACTTTTAAAAAATTAATTCTAGCATATACTTTTATATAAAAGAGTTGTAATTAAACTCATATGGACTGTTTTTAATATAGCCTTGCATGTTTTTATATGAATGTGGATAAATGGGCCCAATGAAGTCAATTTTTACTCATAAATGGACCCGATGCGGTCATTGTGTTATATTAGGCCTCGGATGGGTCATGTTATTTGTGGTTATTGTATGCTGATTAGTGTCCGCAAGTACCTCAACCCTATATTAGATAGGTTTTGAGTACTTTTGTGCATTAATCATGTCATATAAACTAATTGAAGTGTTCATGTCATCTTAGTAACACTTATGCCATTCGAGCATGTTTTGGTTGTTTTGTAGGTATTTATGCACCCCTAGGCTTCAACCACAATGCAAATGATCAATCAGCGGTGTCGGAAGTTTAGTCTCACCATCAACAAGCCCAAAATCAATGGAAACAAAGGAAAAGTTATGTTTTATACTTAGCTTGAAGATGTGACGAGAGGCATGCAGAACAAAGAAACAGCAATTTCAAGAACTGCTATAAAATCCACTCGCAATCTTAGCGACCTCCTCGCAACTAACTCAGTAAACAATGCAGAATCTCAAAGACACATTGCGAAATCTGGCTAGCCAACTTGTGACTGTGCATAAATTCGCTTCTCACATAAAATTTTCACATTTAGCGAAATTTCGCTTAGCAAAGAATTCAAACTGCCAAATTCTACAACATTGCCAAATCTCTAATCATTGCCACCTCGCTAATTAGCCACCCTCTTGTAGCGAAAATGCAGGTCTCGCCATGCTTTGTAATTAATGCAAACCGCCTTCCAAACTTGGTGAATTACTCTCCTATCCTGGCAACTAGCTTAGTTATTAGGCCTGGCTTATACCTGAGGAGGCCTATAAATACCCCATGCCTTGCAATAAAGAAAGAGGATCATGAGAGAATTGAAGACAAGTTTTTGGTGATTTGTGTTTTCATTTTTACGCTGTAACAAACGGTTTTTATTTTATTTTTCTTTTATTTTCTCTTTCTCTCTTCTTCTCTCTCTTCTTTCTTCACTTTCCTACCGCCAAACACACCCTTAAGGATGACAACTCAAGAGATGCTTGGCTGTTTCCTTCCTTTGAAGATAGCCAAGCATGAAAGGGTTAAGCATACTGTCTCTTCACAGTGTCTGGTAGTATTATGGTCTTGGTTTTTAAAATTCAGCTTAGGCAATATGTGGATGTTGTCTGGCCAATACTTCCCATGCTTTAGAACTGCTGGTCTCTATGTCTCACTTGTTCTCCGAGGCATTTTACATGTTAGGGTTCTTCAAATTGTACAAATAACACTTCCTTATCGTTTTGGCCAATTACTTAGGTTCAAAGGTTCTGAGAGATGCATCATGATTCTTAGATGCATTTACTAGCCTCTAAAAAATGATAATGGAATGTTGGGTTTTAAACAAAGGGCCATAACCAGATCCCGGTGTTAACTCAATATAGAGGATAAAACCCGAGGACATAATGTTGGTCTCACACAAGTCAGGACCTAAACCTTCAAAGTTTAATTTTCACTTAGCCTCGCTACTATTTCCATTTTTGCACTCAGCTAAACCATTTATGTGCTTAACAATAAACTAAACTAAATAGAAAATTAATTTCATGTCTAATATAACCATTTTAGAAGAAACCTATCCTCAGAAACCAACTTCTAGACTACCTGGCACGCAAAGAGTTTTTGACACGCAAAGAGAAAGAACTAGGCATATAAATATCGTTGATTTAACTCACCATCAGGCAATTAATCAAACATTTCTGTCAGGATACAGCCAAACTACTTATGGTAAGTTGGAAGAGTACTTAGTGATCCACATCACAAGTGAAGGTAACCTTTTAATTTTTGTATCTCACTATGTGAACTCCAAGTTTCTAGCACTTGTCGTGAATCGTGACCGATTCAAACAGTTTCATTCACGCTTTAATTCTGTTAGTTAATTTTAACCTAAAAAAAAAAAAAAAGGGTTGCAGGACAGTTTTTGTGTGCCATATTTACTGCAGGATTGTTTTCCAGTGGTTTGAATTGAGAGAAAATGGAACACCCATATGGAGAGCAATACGGTCAGGAGGGTAACCCTAGAGCTTACATGACAGTTGATAATTCAGAAACCCTCCACTAGTGGCAACAACCCAGAGGAGAAATCCAAACCCACTTAGATCCATGAGGTGGTTTACAGAGACCAATGGATGAGTGCAAATCTTCATAATGTTCCCTCAACTGATACTCTCATGCTTCTCCCACATTTTAATTCTAACTTCCTAAAGAAGAATAACCACCACCCTTATCCCCTTTGTTGAACAAGCCATCCCGAATTTGAGTAAACAAGTGGACAATTTCATAGAGGAGAAGGGCAGTGGATCGTCCAAAGCACCAAGAAACCGAGACAGCTTGAGAGCTCCTTGAACAAAGAATTGTGAAGGTTCCAAAGTGAAATTGATCAAAATCGACATCTCTATAGAACCATCTCAAAGCTCACCAATCGCCTTTGTTCATCAAGAGTGAGGAGAATTTGGAGGAAGAGTGCTTCACTGAAACACTTTGGTTGAGCAAGCTCAACTGCACTTGAGAAATCTGGAAGTGGAATTAGTGTAAGCTCCTCCGAGGAACCGCAGATGCCCTAGATCAAAGTGGATAATTTGCCTTGACAAAAGAAGAACAACCAAAGGTTTCGATAATCGAGGAGAGGATATGAAACAGGAGGAGCCCTAAGAACCTATCCTTCAACCACTAATCCCCATGAAGTTGAATCCCCCGCGCCCGACCACGAAATGACATTTTGCCGGTAGCCCGCGGTGGCCACGTGTATGTTCTGCAGCCTGCTTTTTTACAGCCAACACTGCGGCGACTCAAAACCTGTGGCTCCGAGTTAGGTCAGCCCAGCGCGTAACAATGCGAACTTCCAAGAAGTTAGGCCAGCTGGCCGCAGGCCTTGCCGCCATCCCAAAGCGATGGCAACGCCGCGTGCGGCATGGCATAGTGGTTGGTTAGTGCTGGTTGGTTTGGAGCACTTTCGAACCTCGGCTGTTTCTAAGCTCCGCGATTCGGCATCATCCTTGGATATGCGGCGGCGGCGGCGGACCTGCCACCACCACCACGGTGGGTGGTTGGGTTTCTTACGATTTTTGTTTGTTACTGGCTTTATCGGTACTCTTAATTTCGTTTAGGATTTATGTATTAGCCATAGTAGCGTGATAGTTTGTCATTTAACTTTATTCAAGTATTAGCCACTTTGGCTGTATCAAAGCTATTCGGTTTATATATATCTGACTTTGTATATCATGTTTTGTGCCTCCACTAGGTTTAAATGTGTTTTTCATTTCAATTGAACAATTGAATTGCTACAATTGGCCAATTGAATTGCTTCATGTTGGAAAATTATGAATCACTATTTGTCATACTACCACAAACAAATTCCATCTTGAAACAATTTGTGTTCAGTCAACATTCGACACATGCTCAACTTGGAAATTTCCCTTTATGCTGTTTCTTCTTGCCTCTTGATTACCAATAGGTTGTAAATTTGTGCCTCTTCGGGTTTGCAAGCCAGGCCTTAGGCATGTTGACAACCTAGGAGCGGGTTTGAGTTACCAACATTTGAAGACCAATGTTGTCTTCCAAGGAAAAGAAAAGAAAAAAAGAAAAGAAAAGAAAGAAAGAAGAAGAATAAAATCGTGAAGTTTTGCTGAAACCGAGCACGGTCCAGGGGTGTGTCGTAACCTTTGAAGCAGATGCCCTATTGTTGGTTGGGAGTCATCGATTTTGTGTTAGATTGCATGGGTGGATAGAGTGAGATTTAGTGGTGTAGGTGTGATTTTGAGTGGGTTGAAGTCAGAGGTAAAAGCCTTTAGAGTTAGTAGTCTTTGATCGCACAGCTGATGCCTAAACCTTAATTGGTTTGGGAGTCGTGGTGGACCCCGTTACATGGACTGGTGAACTCAGATTTTTTTAACTGCATCCTACAATATGATTGAGAAAACAAAGAAATATAACTAACCTATCTGTTGTTGTGATTTAGGCCGTATGATACTAGGTTGGGAGAAACAAATTTTGCATTTTATTGACTCAATCGGATACAAAAAGAACCATTAGACTTGGGTGGAAATCCAGTTCTAATCCATAGAATAGTGTTGTTCTAAAATTGTTCTCTTATGGATTTAGGTCTTTCATATAGGTTTTCATATTTAATTTCAATGTTTGATTTAAGTAATGTATATATGCATATCAACCTTCTTGAAATATCAACCTTTTGAATCACAAACCTTTTGAAAATCACCATATGCATCTCAATTTTATTCGCGTAAGGATAATGTTTTTTGGTTGAGGGTGTGATTAGTGTCAAGTCTGATTTTGAACCCTATATTGAATGGTTTGAAATTACTTTTTTGTGCATTAATCATGTCATTATAAACCAATTGAAGTGTTCATGTCATCTTAAGTAACACTTATGCCATTTGGAACTGTTTTTGGTTGTTTTGTAGGTATTTATGCATCTAAGCTTCTTTATTAAATGATCAATCGTGAGGTTGGAGAGTTTAGTCTCGATAGCCAAACAGGCCCAGCAAATCAATGGAAAAACCAAAGGAAGGTGGATGAGATGCGGAGTTGAAGACAGGGTAAGGCATCTGAACAATAACGAGTGAGAATTCATAACCTGTTAACTTGAAAACCAATTACGCAATCATATGAATTCGCAATAACTTCATAAGCAGTTCATAATCTCTAAACACATTCGCGAAATTCGCTATAACTGCCTTTGTGCGGTTGAAGTCCTTCTCATAAAATTTACAACTAACAGCAATTAGCTAGCTAGCAAAGTCGTGACCTTATGGAAGTCGCTGCAACATTGCCAGTCGCTAACCATTGTAATTTCGCTAATTATGTGAAATTCTCATGTAAGCGAAAATGCGTGCTCCGATCTTTGTAATTAATCTAACCCGCTTCAAACTTGATGAATTACTCTCCTATCCTGTAACTTGGCTTGGTTATTACGGGTTTTAGTATTTCATACATGAGAGCCCTACTAATGCCCTCATCATTTGTAATGAGAAGAGGGATGGTGGAGAGGGTGAAGACAAGTTTTGGTGATTATAGTTTTCATTTTCTCTCTTTTGTAAATAAATTGTTTTATTTTAGTTTTGCTTTGTTTTCTCTCTTCTCTCTCTTCTTTCTCTCTCTTCTTTCTTTCACTTTCGGCTGCCAAACACACCTCTTGGATGACAACTCAAGAGATGCCAGCTAAGCCTCGGCTTCCTTTGAAAGAGGAAGGAAGCTAGCTTGAGTGGTGGGGTTAAGCATGTTCTTGTACTAAAAAGTCACGAGGTAGTGTATTTATGGCCTGTACAAATTCAGTTGCATAACATTGGATGTTATTGTCTTGGCCAATACTCTCCATGCTTTAGGACTGTTGTTCTTTAGATGGTCTTTACGAGCCTCTGAGGTAGCATTTACATGTTGGGTTCTTCAAATTAGGGTTAAATAACATGACTTTTATTGTTTGTGTGCTCTCCATGCTTTGGGTTCGATTGCTCGGGTGAGATGCCTTTGTGATTCTTTAGATGGTCTTTACTAGCCTCACAAAATGATAATGGAATATTGGGTTTTTTTTAAACAAAAGGGGCCTCTTGCATCATGTTAACTCATAGGAGATAAAACACGAGGACATGTCATTTGCCCTGGCTTGTCAAGTTGGTGACCTAAATCTTCAAGTTTAATTTCTTCACTTTAAATTTACGATTTTACCATTTCAGTTTAAATTTCAGTTTAAACCATTTGCAGGTTTTTAACTCGTCAAAAGTCAATAAGCCTTACCTTCATGCCTAATAGAACCATTTTGGAAAAAGCTTCATCCCGTGTTAGGCCTAGACACTATCTTTGCAGTAAGCTTATTCTGACGATGGGAGAAGGCTGACCATATAAATATTGTTGATTCCCAACTCAGCCTCTTTGGCAGCACGAATCATAGGTCGGGTTTGGATAGAGCTCCTAGTATAAAACACAATGTATTTTGTTTAATTATGGATCCAGTAAATGGGACATAGCGATTGTGTTATCAGTTCATCTCCTGGAGTTTAAGGTGGGTTGATGGGTGATCAACGGACCCTTGGATTTTGAGGTGTCACGGCTTGGTATCAAAGCATAGGTATGCGATTATCTAGGGCTTGATGGGCATGGGTCTAGACCATTGCATTCATTGTGCATTTCATGTTTTGTGCCCTAATATGCTACATGATTGTG
This sequence comes from Tetrastigma voinierianum, assembly GCA_016808115.1. Taxonomy (NCBI): domain Eukaryota; kingdom Viridiplantae; phylum Streptophyta; class Magnoliopsida; order Vitales; family Vitaceae; genus Tetrastigma; species Tetrastigma voinierianum. The sequence goes on along the minus strand of JAEQBH010007845.1, from coordinate 55,996 downwards.
TGCTAGGTGTTGTGTGAATTATATACATGGTAAAATGTATATGGAAAAAGAGGAACACTAGGGTTAGAAAACATGACCTTAGGGGTTCGGAAAAGGAATGAACGGGATAGTTTAGGATATTGAGGTTTATTAGTGGATTTAGCACACTCTTCACTAGTTAGACGGGAGAAATCTAAGAAGTTTAAATTTGATCCCCATTTTTATACTATGAAACTCTATTGCTACTCGACATATGTAGATGACTGGTTGAGAGAAGGGCGGTGGGGCGGTGGGCGGGCCATGACCTTTACCACAGGCCTTTGACGATAAGCCTTCGTGGAGGCTATTGGTGCTCTGATTACTACCATTGCATGGCGAGGTGCTGTTGCTGCCACCATTGCACAAGCTAGTGCAACTAGAAGCCAAGGGGAGCCAAGTAACCTCTTGAGGTTCGAGGCACACCATCCTCCAACCTTCAAGGGAGGAAGGGACCCGATGGTAGCTGATAATTTGTTCCAACAGGTCGGCAAGAACTTGGAGGCTATGTGGGTCCTCTGCCACTGGGATAAAGCTGGCGCATTCCAACTGAAATTTGGATCCACAGTATGAAATCAGTTGGTGTTTGTAACACCCGATATACCACAGTCGTTTTTCGAACTGTGTTTTGCAGGTATTTTGTGAGTATAATTGAATTTTTCGTAATTTAAATGCGAAACATGGATATTGAGAAACCGGAAATTTTAAAAGACACAAGGACAAATTTGTAATTTGTCAAAATTGGACATAGAAGTCATAAGATGAGAAGACTATGGGTTAAAATGGAAATAACATAACTTGATTTGTACATAATAGAGAGTGGGAGGACCTATGTGCAATAACTATAAAGATTAAGTATAAAAAGAGCTTGAGACAAAAAATATCTCATTTTTTTGGTCTCCAAAGTAGAGCAAACCGTGAAGGCCAAGAGAAGAAGAGAAGGGAAGGAAGAAGAAGCGACCTAGAAAGGTAGGATTTCTATGATTTTTGAGACATAGTTTTGTATGGAAAGAAAGAGATCTTATGGTTTCATTATGGATTTCTAAGGATTTCTGGTTTCAAATCTAGGGTTTAGTTAGGAATGTATCTAACCTAGATTTGTTAATGATAGGTTGGTAAAAACCTAGCTTGGTTAATTAAAGCATACATTCCCCTTAATTCTATGTTTTTTTTTTGTATAGAATGGTGGAATTTGGTATGGATTCTTAGGTGCACCTGGGGTTTGGGTTTGTGAGATTCTAATACCATTACAGATGAATGTGAATTGGTTATGATGAGTGTATTGAGTATTGAGTTGGTTTGGGTGGAAATATATGGAAAAATGGGAGAAAAACCACCATTTCTGGGCATTTTTCGAGTTTGATGCAGAGTTGCTTACATGTGTTAGGTCAGCAGGGTACCAATGCTGCGAAAAGTGCATCTGTCTCCCTGATATTCTGTTTTGTACCAGTGTTGGTGTTTTGGCCATAACTTGATCATTTCTTATCCAGTTGAGTAGTTCAAGTCGTTTGGATAAACTAAACTTCAAAGGATAACAAATCTTTACAAAATAGGTTCCTTCAAATTCTAGACCCATTTGACCGAAAGTCACTCAAAATGGTATATTAGCCGATTTACGGTTCTATTATGAACATAGAGTAGTCTCGGTTGTTTTTGACATATCTTGAGTTTCGGTGCTCTGATTTGGGTAATTCCAGTTGGATAAGAACCCTTAGCACCTTAGCTTCAAAGGAGTATAAAGAACTAGTGTCAAATATGGAGTTAAGACCCCTAAAAATGAGTATTTTAGACTATCCCTAGTGTAATATGGGCGTGACTAGTTTAACATCAAATCTATAACGAGTTTGGATGATTGATGGAATGATTCCGATTTATAAATGGAATTCATATAAGTAAAATACATGAATGATGTGTTAATACATGGGTGTCATACTATACAGAAGTATAGCAAATGCCCATATGCTAAATGAAAGCAAGGAAAAATATAGGAAATGCAATATGTATAGATGTATTTCGCAGAACATGAATATGATATGAAACATGAAGGCAATATGTCATGAACACATAATATAGCTAAAATACCTAATTATACATGTGAATAAAAATAAGATTATATATGATTATTATCACATATATAACTAGAAAGATAACAAATGATATGAAATACATGAATGAACACGTGATATGATTAAAGAAGAACAGATAGATAAAGATTTGATAGAAACATTGGATAATGGGCCCGATAGATCTACATAAAATGATATGAAGACAGAATGTGATTAAGATAGGTTATGAGTTCTTAAACACTAAATGGTGTAGGAATGCCTGGACCGGATGTTCGATGACATGGCACCTCTGTTGCATTAGGCGAGGCACGTATAATTGCCCGGTACTCACGATTAATGCGCCGGTACTCTCTTGTGTAGTGCGGTACTCGTTGAATGCCCAGTACTCTGCGATTGTCTTGACGACACTCTGCGGTATAGCCGATTACTCTTTGATTAGTGCCGATGCTCTACGGTGTATTAACGCGGTAATCTCGTTGATCTGGCGGCCTCTGCTTGGGTCAACCGCGCGTTAGTCTGCCAATCTTCTACGATTAATCTTGGTCTTTCTGCGATTATCTTGGTACTCTCACGATTAGTGTCTGTGACCTCTGCGACCATGCTTCTACATTGGTACCAGTACTCTACGATTAATGCCGGTACTTTACATTAGTCTGTGCTTTTTCTCATAATGATCAACTTGGCACTCGCTGTGCTCACGACGCACCGATGTATACCATTACCTTGAGTACTTGTGTGTTGTGTCCTGCTCATTTCTTGTCTTGGTCTAGGTAATCAACTTGATTATATGATAAAGGTTATAAAAGCGAATAGAGAAAGCAGTGTACATCGTTTACATTACAGAATGTACTCTGGTGTCTTGTATAGGATTACCTGAAGTACCTACGGGTACTTACGTTCAGAAATATAGCCACAGCAACTCCCCTACCCAGGAGGTCTGAACAAGTACAAGATAGATAAAGGAATACCGGTAATAATGTATAAGTACCTTCGTGGTATAAGCTCTATAACTTTTACGGGAGATCAGACAGTATAAACTTGATATAGTGAGTATGGATAAGTACCTCAAAGTATGAAGTATGTATGGCTCGGTACCGCAAATGAGGGAATGAGATAGTATGTATCCTACGAGGAGATAAGCATAAGTATGTGATACTGCGGAGATAAGCATAAGTATGTATCTACGAGTCGAATAAGAATATAAACTGTATAAAGTAAGATCCGATTAAGTGTAAGATTGCTATAAATATAAGTATAAGTTCAGTACCGTATACAAGAGATCTAAAAAGTAATAAGTTATAGAATGAATATGGAATATGCAAGTATGAAACGAGATACGGTAAAGTATGAATGAGATATACCTAAGACATAGAGGCAATGGCGAAAGGAATTGACATCATGATAGGAATGTAAAAGATGATAAGTGATCAGAGATTATATGAATATGTATGATCTCATGAAATGCATATCTCTCAACGTGGCGGTGCCGTGGTGATTTGTCCATGCTTATGTTCCCTTTAGCGTAAAACATAGCGGTCATTCAATAGTAGCAGGTACTAAAGAAAGAGCTAGAAGAGACAGACCTCCCACACCGGCAGGCATCCTCAGGACCTTGGGTTTTCTACTAGCTCTCTTTCGCGATCTACGATGTTTGTATTAGATATGTATGTAAGTGTTTTTAGCTCGATGAAAGTATGATTATATTTTTGTATTCATTTGCTGCAAAATATATTCAATGAAAAATAAATCTTTGTGTAGTAAATAAATGGGACTCAATATATGTGTATGTAGATTTTGATAGAAACCACAATGAGCTAGTTCTTTGTCTATAAATGATTTTTTTGTTAATAATTGTCTGGCATCCCACATGGCACAAAGTTCGGCTCGATCGCAGTTGTGAGGTCCTAGTTGTGTATGGTCTGTGTATAGGACTGGGTTCGGATCCTCCATTCGGTCAGACCGGGAATCCGGGCGTGACAAAAGCCTTAAGGAACTTAGAGGCAACGACATGGGAAGGCTCATGATAAAGGCTCTTCTTATATTATCTTACAGGTACGCTTTCGAATGGTGGCTGGATTCTGCTAAGTGTAGTTTACGTTTGTTGATTGTGTGGCCCTGAAACACATGGCCCCGAGTGAGAAGAAGTTTGAGGATGTGATTAAATTGTCCGTCGATTGTGGGTATGGGACTTCTCTACAAGACATATGGACTTTGGTCAAGACAGCCCATGGCCATTGAGAAGGGTTGGACGGCGTACAAAGCATCGGGATGTGGGTGTTAAAGATAAGAGGAGACTTGACCTTCTTTACTTCTAACTACCGGAAGCCTGAGGACTGCCTCACTTAAAGTTTCGAGATAGGGCCATGAATATCAAAGGCCCAGGCCAAGGGTCAATCATCCCCGAATGGGGAAAGCACCTTCGAGCTCTTGGCCGGAGGTAGAGGACGTGTGTTACTGTGTCACCGGCACGGACACATGAAATGGGATTACCCTTAGAAGGAAGGATCCAGGCGTAGGACACTGGAGTCCCCAATCACTGCAAGTGGGGCGTTCATGAACTCGGTTGTCCTCCCTGCCCTATAGGCGGGGAGCGATGCTCGGTCTGGCGTGCAGGCCCTTACTACTTCAAAATCAGATCGAATGGGCCAGGGCGTGGGTGAGTGAGCAGGCTCTGGCGGGACTCAGGGGTTCCAGGGGCGTGTCTACCCCATTACACCTCAGGCTAAGCTTGCAGATCAATCGGTCATTCAAGGGTATTTCTGCTCTCTTGTATAGGCAAAAGTATTATTGATTATAGTTATCTGTTCCTTTATTTGACATCATAATATGAAAAATTTGGAAAAGAAAGCTGAGTTAAAACCTTGGAAGAGCCACACACTACATGAGTTCTCCTAGACTAAGGTAAGGCGTTGATATGATATCTCGGGGTTGTGAGTTAGAGATATTGGGGATTCTACTCACCGTGGACCTTAGGGTCATGGGCGTATCAGGTTGATGCCATCCTTAGGATGGGCCCAGTTGTGACACCATATTAATAAGTCATTAATTCAACAGATCGTAAGGAGTTCATACATATAATACCTAAAAAATACACCTAGTCATTTTAAACATAATTAGGGTTGTATTATAGTGCATTTTAGAAATTTTCACAATTATTATTTTGCTAGAGTGAAGAATTTGAGACACAGAATTTGTCTGAATCTGAGTAAAGTGGAATTTGTCAAAACTTGAGGATATAAAGTCATGAATTAGAAGATTATGGGCTACAAAGTGAGATATGTAGGTTGATTTAAAGAAAGGAACTTGAGGACTAAAGTGCATAAGGGAAAGTGGAGCTAGAAAATAAGACTCATTAGGGTCTCTCATTTAGAGCATTTGGAGGAAACGATCGAGTGGAAGAGAGGAAGAAGAAGAAAGAGAATAGAAGGAAGAAGGAAGGAGAAAAGAAGAGAAGAAAGGTATGGAACTTGTTAAGTTTTGTATAGAATCATTAGTATGGTTTTGGGTATGGATTGCTATGGTGTCCTATGGATTCTGGGTTCTTAATCCCAGTTTCTGGCCGAGCTAGGGTTGGTGTTAAAGAGTGTGAGTACTTGTTAGGAGTATGGAATCACTCCTTAGGTGAATTCTTGTTTATGATGTAGGGATACATGTGTTTGGTGTTAGGAAGTTAACTAACTTACGGAATTTAAAGTTAGGTTTGGCAAAACCCTAATTAATCTATATGTTTGGTTTTTGTTTGGGTTATGAACCATTTTTTGAGGATGTTTCTGAAGGTATATAGTGCCCTTTTGATTTGGTGGAATTTCCTAGAAAAATGGCATAAATCTACCATTTAAATGAATCGCAACTTAGTACGATACCTAATAGGGGTGTCTTGGTACCTCTTGAGGCTTCAAAATGGTACGGTACCAATCAGTGTATCGGTACCCTCCTGAACAGGGTTGGTGCAAATGCAATCAGATGGATGTAAAATGTAATGCTTCGTGACCACGATAATTGGCATTCTTTGCAGTATTAGAAGTCCCAGAATTTTATGCGCGATAGTATAGGAACCCTAAGGATAATATGGTAAGTTCTGAACACATATATTGGCAGGGCTACTGGGCGGATGTTGAATGACGCGACACCTGCATTCGTGGGCAAGCACGTATAGTAGCCGGTACTCTCTTATTTGGTGCGACGGTACTCTGCGGTGCTTGGCATTGTGCCGGTACTCTCTGGTGAGTAGCCGGTGCTCTCAATTAGACAGCGACTTTCTACGGTGATCTTGGCCTCGCAACTTTGCTACGGCACCCTCGATCTTTGTATCGTACCTTTGGGTGTATTATGTTTGTGTCTATACATTTCTTGTTAGATCTAAGTAGTCAAGCAGATTATATGATAAATCTGAATAACGAATAAGAGTAAAGTAATGTACATCGTTTGCTTTGCTTAGTACCCTGCGGTGCACTCGTGCAGTATGTTTTGGCTAGTACTACGGATCTCATCAAAGCATAAGTTATTCTGTGAGCCTCTGGTACAGCCCGTGCCGTCATAATCACCTTCAACTCTGCGGGAGATGCGAACAGCTATGAAATTAACTTTGTATTACAAATTATGTATAAGTTTATTTATATGAATTCATGAATAATTATGATATCGAAACTACTATGCATCTTATTTGCATTATACTTATTGTAAATAGTGTAGTGCAGTAATATATCATCTAGTCATATGTTTTCACTAGTGTAAAAGCTTGCTGAGTTTTAATCAGTGAGTATAGAGGATGATGTCCTCGATCTTTTGCATATTGCTAGGCCAGCACACTTGTAGGGGTCCATCACCTGTAGGTTTTACGCTCTAATTATGTAAATGTAAATGTACAGTTTTTGTATATGTATATGTAAATGGGACTCAGGACTGTATGTATTAACACTGTAAACACCACTACGGTGGTAGTTTATTTTGTATCTTTGAATATGATATTTTTGTTTGATTCTCTAGACCAGAACCACCAATGCACGAAGCGGTAAAGTCCTGTCGATCTCGTGACCTTAGTCGTCAGGAAATGGGAGGTGCGTGATGGCACACGGATGGAATTTGTTTTATGTTTTAAAGGGATAAGCACGATTCTTTACCCCAAGTCATGTACGACTCTAGATGGAATGAACAGTTGATGGGTTGGCTAGCAAGCCTTATGGGACGGTGAGGCAGTTGTATACACCCTTGGATGGTTTGTGTGAGTATGAGGACGTTTTCCCGAATGAACTACCGGGATTACCTCTACATAGGGATGTAGACTTTACTATTGAGTTGCGCCTGGTGAACTTGTTTCTGTGACTCTACATGAAGTAGGCACCTTTAAGTTAATAAGAACTCAGTAATTACAGGAATTATTGGACATGGGTTTTATTAGACAGAGCACTTCACCTTAGGGAGCCTCAGGTCTTTGTTACAGGCGAACAACGGCTGTGCGCAGACTCTTGATAGTTGAATAGGGTTACTATCAGAATGGTCTCCATTTTCCGGATTGATGATTCTTTGATCAGTTAGAGAGATTGCAGGTTTACTCTAAGATAGATCTCGCGCCAGTTACCATCGGTTGAGGCGGATATCCTAAGACGGCGTTGGGGCGCGATATGGGCATTTGAGTTCGATGATGCCGTGGTTGCGAATGCTCCAGCGACATTCATGGATCTCATGCGCCGTTGGCCACTGCACAGATCGATTCGTTGTAGTCTTACGTTGATGACATCTTGATCTACTCCCCAATGAGGAGGAGCATGAGGGTTGCCAAGTTGTTCTCGGACAGCAGGGGGCCGTCATTTGTGTGCCCAAATTTAGTAGTGAATTGCTGGGGTGAGTGAGGGCGTATGATTATTAGGTTTGGTGTCGGTGAACTCGAAGAAGGTTGTGATTCTATGAGTTAGGAGAGACCGAAGTTAGTCTTCGAGATATATAGTTTCTTAGGATTGGAAGGGTATTATAGGAGGTTCATTGAGGACTTCTCCCGATTAGCTACACCTATGACAAGATTGTCTAGGAAGGAGGTAAAGTTTGAGTGGAATGACCCATGTGAGAAGGCGTTTCAGGAGTTAAAGAGGAGGCTTGTGACCTGTTCGATGGACCATAAGGGGACCGAGAGTACACGGTGTATTGCCTTGATGCCTTTAGGACACCACTTGGATGTGTTTTGATGCAGTCCGGGAGGGTAGTGACTTATGTTTCTCAACAGTTAAAGAACCACGAGTAGAGTTGCCCCACACCTTACATGGAGTTGGCGGTCATTGCCTTTGCCTTGAAGATGTGGCGCTACTATCTATAAGGTGAACAATTCAAGGTGTTTTTAAACCATAAGAGTCTGAAGTACATTTTTACACAGTGGGACCTCGGCATGAGGACAGCGCGGTGGATGGGTATGCAGGAACTACTGAAGCAACTTTGCATTACCGTCAGATGGGCAAATGTGGTGGGCGATGCACACTCAAGCAGAAAGTCACGAGGGGAGTGTGTTGGCTAATGTGGCTTCTCGGGAGTAGTAGATGTTCGAGGCTGTGGGACAGTTTGGGTTACATTACAAGGGTCAAGCTTAGGGTGCTGAGGTTTGTTATTTCGCCTTCACTAAAGTGATCGAGTCCTAGGGATAGGACACAGAGATATTGTCCATCAGGGACCGGATACGGTCGGATACAGGTGACGAAGGCTGGGCCATTCACATGGATGGTAGTCTTCGATATAGGAAGTTGTAGTTCCCCCGATCTGTTGGATCTAGAGGAGATCCTTAAGGAGTTCCATTGCTCCCGTTTTACTATGCATCTAAGTGGCAAGAAGATGTACCTTGATCTACGTCACCAGTATTACTAGAGAGGGATGAAGAAACACGTTGGGGAATTTATTCGTCGATGTCTCATGTGTCAGTAAGTAAAGGCTGAGCACCAAAGATCAGCGGATTCTCGACCCTTAGGTAGTTGGTGGAGGTGAGCATGTCACGATAGATTTTGTGACTCACTGGCCACGAACATCGCGAGGGCATGACGTGGTGTGGGTGATAGTGGACCAACTTACTAAGTCGACATACTTTTTACGATGCAGATGACCTTCACTCTGGAGAAGTTTTGTAGGTTGTACATCTTAGGAGATTATGCGGTTGCATGGGTACCATTATATAGTATCGGTTAGGATCCGGTTTCGACTCATTTTTGTGAAGAGTTTCAATCGAGTCATGGGGATATAGTTGATGATGAGCACTGCTTTTCATCCCTAGACGGACGATCAATCAGAGAGGACCATCCAAACTTTAGAGGACATGCTACGGGCACCACTAGATCTCAAAGGTATTTGGGAAGAGCATTTACCTGGGTGGAGTTTCCTGCAATAGTTATCAGCGAGCATACGGATGCGCCTTATGAGGCCATATGAAGCCTTATCGATCTTTGGTTTTTTTTGTTGGACAGAGGTGGGAGGGGAAAAGACCCACTACGGGTCCAGGATGATTAGGGACACCTTTGAGAGGCTGATTTGATATGGACGTCTTCTCACGACTCATAGCTAGCGAAGAGCTACAGTGATAGATGGTGTGACCTCTAGGTTTGGTGGGGATCATCTTTTCAAAGGTAATGCCTGAAAGTGAGTCCAGGTTTGTGACGAGGAAAGTTATTGCCAAGGTATATCAAACCCTTCGTGGTACTCGAGAGGGTTGGTACAGTTGCTTATCGGTTGGTGTTACTACCAAACTTATCGGGTGTTCATGGGGTATTCCATGTCTGCATGCTCCGGAAATACACTCAAAATTCGACCCATGTAGTGGATTGGGGCGAATGGAACCTGAGAGGCGATCGATATCATGGATAACCGGGACCGGGTTTTCGAGGCAAGATGGGTGAGGGCTAGTAAGGTGTTGTGGCGGTCTCTGAGTGGTAGAGGAGTAACATAGGACGAGACACTATGCATTATAATTATCCTTTCTTATTTGAGGATGAAAGCATATTTTTAGTCATTTGATATTAAATGACTGTTGCATATGCATGTGATTGCATGTGTTTGTGTGTGTGAATTTCGGGAACAAAATTATTTTAAAGGGGGAAGAATGTAAAACCACAGTGAGTTGAATTTTTTCCAAAGGGCAAACTTGATGAAATTGTCACTTTCTGGTGTAAGTTGCAAACTGAAATTTTTGGATCTTAAATGATAAAATGGACCTCATTATTTGGATTCATCTTTAGAAATCTAGTTAACTGAACAATTTCAGATTCGAATAGTTGGATTTTCACGTTTTTTAGAGACAGTGTCAAATGACCCCAAAAATGGGATTTTAGGAAGATTATGAGAAAGTTGAAGAATTTAAATAAAGTTTATATAAAATGATTTGAACGCAGGGCGAAATAAGTAAGCCAGAGCGAAAAGGAGACTCGGACAAGTCGTGGACATGTGGCGCGTAGTGAATAGTCTGAGACTTAAGATAAGGGTAAAAATAATCAAATTCTTGGGGGCAAATGAGATCATTTCCCTGCGGTTTACGTGAGAGAAGAAAAGAAAAGGAGAAGAGAATGAGAGAATCTAAGTCTTGCTTTCCCGATCCTTGGAGTTTCATCGGTGAATTTGTTAGGCAGAACTAAGTTCATTACATTATTAAGAACTCACAGCGCATACAAAAATTAGGATTCATCGAATGTCAAGGAGGAGATTTGGGGGAAATCAAGGTTTAGGCAGAGGTGTTTTGAAGCTTCCCTGCATGTTTTCTCTCGAGTAGAGTTCTTTCTACTAGTTATTTCAACCATAGGGCTGTTTTAGGAGTTTAGTTGTCTTTATGCCTTAAGTTGTTTTTCCTATTTAAATGGCTTTATTAGCGTTTGTGGTCAGTTGTGTTCGGTTTGTTATGATTGATTTGTCATTGTATGTGGTATGTCCTAAAAATTGTTTAGAGACTGTTTGGATTAAAAAGAATAATCCGGAATGCTAAGGGGTTGTTTGGTCTGTTTTAAAAGACTTTAATTGTTGTTTTGCGGCCCCGTTTGTGGGCGGTTTGGTGAATTGATTTGTGGTTGTGTATAGTATGTCCTAAAAATTGTTTAGGGACTGTTTGGATTAAAAAGAATAATCCGGTCTGCTAAGGCTTATTTTGGCTAGTTTGTAGCTGGTTTAAAGGGCAGTTTGGGGCCTTTATTGTGGGTGTTTTTATGGGCATTTATATGTCATTTGTATGAGTTAGTTATTACTTGATTTGTAATAACATGATTTGAAGTCTGTGTTTTGATGAATGTTGATATATGTGTGCTTATATATTGACATTGAACTGAATGTTTGTTTTGAAGATAATATGCATGTAATATAATTGTCCATGATACTAGTTTTGGAATGTATTTATAACTATTTTTGTAAAACTTTTGAAGAATTAATTATAGCGCTAATACTTTTTTTATGTAAAAAAGAAGTTCATAAGTGATCTTATATAGACTATTTTTAATATGGCCTTGCGTTTATATGAATGTGGATAAATGGACCTTAATGTAGTCAATTTTTACTCTTAAATGGACCATCTGATCATTGTGTTATATTGGGCTACCGGATAGGTCATGTTGTATATTGTACAAGTTGGGTTTTTGATAGAGTTCCGTACAAGGAGACTATTAATTTGTTTAGTGGATCTGATGAAATGGGACATGATTGTGGTAATCAGAGATTACATGATATCCCTGCGGGTTTTCCTGAAGTTGATGGTTGATCAACGGACCTCCAGATTTTGAGGCGTCACAAGAAAAACAAAGATGATATACAAAATTACCTTAAAAAATATCCTAAATATCAAGCTACTTTTATTTCCTTGATTGATTCAAGAGCTGATTTAAAGTGTATACAAGAAGGATTGATTCCTATTGTATATTTCTCAAAAACCCTCTCAAAAAATTTCAACTACTAGTAGTGTACCTTTACAAGTACAATGAAATGCGAAAGGTCATATATGCAAAAGTTGTGTCAAGGCATCATTTTTGTTGGTACAAAACCTCAGTCATCAGTTGTTTGGAACTCCTTCCCTACTTTGATATATCCTTTTATGTAGATAATAAGGGATTACGTAAATACAATAGTAAGTTGCTGTTTGATTTCATAAAAGGAATAAAAATACAAGAAAAAACAAATCCATGATAAGATAAATCTTATTCAAAAGTAAAAACAGCAAATAAAAATTTCTTGAAAAGAAATTCAATACAGAAAAATAAAGATAAATTTAAAGTCAACCATTAAAGAAAATTCAGCAAAGTTCAAAAACAAATAAAGTCAATTATAATATACGATTCCAAATATCTTTTGGAATAGGAAACAACATATGGTCTCTTTACCATATGAAAAAATTTCTTAAACCGAATTCCTGCTAAAAAGTTAGACCAATTCAGTGATCCATAAATTCTTGGTGTGATGCCCAAAACCAGGGGTCCCGTTGACAACCGTTGCGTGTGGAATACTATTAAGGTGTATGCTCTCGATACTGCACCATATCGCATCCCATTCACCGGGATCCATTCATGCATATATATATTTTAGAAAAATATACAATACAAAATATTACATGTAAAATCTAGTTTTTTTTAAAAGGTTCTGTATGATTAAGCTTCTTACTTTGCAGTCCGGATGAGGTCGGCCCTTGTACATAACACGGACCTGAAGGGGTCCCTTGAGGGTGAGCAATGCCCAGTAAGAATAGCCTACAGAGCTACTCCCCACCTAAGTACACATGCAAATGCCATGTTCACACAGCCAATGCCACACATCAACATTCCAATGAAGAATATGTCAATTACACCCCTTGGAGATCCTACGTGCCATGAAATGAATGAGACTCATCATGCTATGTCAGTCTATTATCAAACTCATAAACATTCTTATGCCCAGTGTGAAAAACCATCGTGCAGATGACATCAATAGTATTTCAAAACCAATTTCATTTGTTATAAACCAAAACTTTGGATGATACATCCTAATGATCATTTATGTTCAAATCTATTCGTCTTTTTGTGGTGGCGGTTTTTAGTGATATACGCGTGGGCTCCGTAGCGGACACTTTAGGTCTTTCCGTTGGGGACTATGTTTGACCATAATTGGCGGGTTTGTCACGAGAGGATCATCCTTCTGTGGATGCAACCCATGTTTTATTTCATCTGACCGTGCGACTTTGTTGGGCGTTGTCAATTCTTGAGCCCACCCAATCAAACACTAAACACGATTCTTCGGTTACCAACCATGCACTCCTTGCCCATAGAATGCAATGTTTCCTGTGCATATGCAATACCAAAATGTCACCATATTTGAGTTCCATGTGTAATGAACACTGCATGGAACAATTCTCTCTCGAACTTTATGATGGTGGATGCATAAAGTGCAACATTTATATAAGTTTTAATACCCACAGCTCATGTTTGCTCTCATTTTGCCCAGAATGAAGTGCCTTTGATCGTTTCTAGCGTTTTTGTAGTGTGCGAGGTTTTGAAACCAGTGCACATTTTTGTAGGGGTTTCTGAGAAAGTATATGAATCCATCGCTGTGATGAAAGCCCTTTGTCGAGGCCTGGGCAGTGCTACAGTTAAGAGGAGCGATTCACGAGGCGGTGAGTGCCCAGGAGTACCACACTTGCGAATGCCGGTACCACGCCACAATCTCTGGGTTGGCGGAGGGTGCAGGGCAGCTCAGTCTTTGGGCCACAGCCCGAGATCATGTCAGAGTTGTATTTAGGCCCTTTAGGGCGAGTTAAGCATAATTGAATTCTAGGGTTTGATTTTAGGCAGTTTAGGTGTTTTTCTCATAATTTACTAAGTTTATAAATTATAGTATGGTTTTCTTGGATTCTAAGTCTTTAATTACTTGTAATCTTTCAGTTGGTTTCTATAACACGGTATTTTCTTCTGAAGATTACGTGCTTTTGATATCCCTGACCTTGCAATAGAGTGTTATTTCTCAGAGTCACAATTACGATTAGTGTTTTATTAACCAAGATCGATTATGGTTTCAATGGAGTTCTAAACACTCCATGATAGGGTTCTAATGGTGAAACTCCCTATCTAGCCAGGTAACAGCCCTCGATTCCTCTTTTGTGCTTCAATGGGTTATCGATACTAAACACTTTGGCCCGAAAATCTTATAAAACCTTAGTTGGCATCTCTTCGACAGCGTGTGACGAGAGACTCTCATTTTGTGTGATCGCAAAATGCGGACTAAGAGTCAGCCAATCGTACGAACAAGTGTTTGTTCAACTCGATCATTCTTTGTCTTAAGAAAAGCTTTTAATATTATATCTTCCATGAACTTCATTAAGTAATGGCTCTAGATGAGGTTGTGAGTAAGTGGGTATTGCCTGGTCGGTGGCGAACACTAAGGATCCTATCATTAGCTCTTCTTGTTTTAAAATAAGTTAAGTTAATCGGTTACTCCAATCAATCAATCCTTGAATTTTACTTTAACGCACATTCATTTGGAAGAAACAATGCGAGGATCACCTGAGAACCACTCCTATGGAATGACACATGGACTTCCAGTAGTATAATGTAATGACTTTGGTTCCTAAACCCAAGATAATTTCGGCATGCGAAATGAAGCAGGCGCACAGTACCATGGATAATTATATAACCTGGTTACATCCATTCATTGCTATAATACATGTCACGTGATATGTGACATGTTCTGACACATTCGGCTTGTTATAATTTCTCGCAATAACACAAAAATAGTCCATCTTAACAATACATTCCGACCTTGGAAATAATCGAGACTCGATCCGAGAAATTTGACTTTGTTTTATTTATTTATTGATATTATTTTAACAAATTTGAGGCGTAAATTCGCAGTATGATTCAGCCATGGTAGTCCTTAGGCTGCGAAGCTCAGCAGTCAACGTCAGCTTCCAGTCCCATGGTTGGGACTGAATACACAACCATTCGACCCTTAAATTAGGAACCAATGTGGAAAACCCCTGCCTCTTTGTTTGTTTTTTTTTTTTTTTACTGCTCGTAGCTCTCATCGAGTAGACCAGCTACAATTCTCGGACTAACGACTTCGGTCGTGAGGCTGCAAGGGTGGAGCTCTTTCCTTTCTTTCCTCTTTCTCCTTCCGAACCGTCTTGTTTTCCTTCTTTCTTTTTCTCCTGCTTTCTTTTCTTTTCTTTTCTCTCCTCCACAATTTCTTTTCTATTCATGGTTTGATCAGTGAGAGAAACTTCCTCTCACTTTCCCTATTCCTCTCATATTCCATGTGTCATGTGTCACATGGACACATGCTAGGTGGATGATGTCACACCACATAAACAAGTGCATGTGCCTCTTCTAATCTTGTGTGTAGCATCCATGGTCATGTCACATGTCGCACCACTCCATGTGATCATCCAAACCTCATGCAAAATACGTGAAATTACCAGCCGGTCTCGGAATCCAATGAAGTCGGCTTAGTATAACCGATTTCAATGGTCCCAACGGTGAAGTCCGTTTCATGTCAAGATCTAGAAAATTTTGTTTTCAACCTGTACTATAATTACAAGTGCAGTTTTGCCCTTTTTAAAATTCTATTTCTTAGGTTTGCATTCTCTTTGCCCCCTTTAAAAATTTAAATTCCCTAAAATTACACTTATACCTACAATCTCATGCATATACGACGGTCATTTAAAGTACAAAATGACTAAACAACGTACCTTCTGTCCTTAAATAAGAAAGGATAAGTGCTTTGCATGTAGGTGTCCTGCATTATAATGTTGTCCTTTCCACTCCTCGATCTTTTTATGCTGTGACCTAGCCTCACCCAGTCTTGCGTCACAAAACCTTATCGATTATCCCATGATACACCAGTCACTCTCGAAGGTCACATGCGTATCAATAGTGGCTGCCTAATCACTCGCCAATTAGGATCTAGGTGTATTTTCCGAAGCATGGAGACACTTAGAAAAACCTCATGGACACCCAACAAACTCGGCGATAAAGCCAGCGTATCTGACCATACCAGCCTCTCGAGTGTCTTAAAGGCTCGATATGTACACCGATAGTTTCCTACGTTTTGAACTTTGATGCTCATCTGGGGATCACCTTCAAAGACATGATCCTCCCACGCCTCAAACTTTAGAGTCATCGCCGTCTGTTGGCGTAACTCTTCTACCGACTTTGAGCCATGAGAAGATGTTTATATCAGATCACCCCTTCGAGGTGTCTCTGTCATCGGACCCCATGGTGGATCTCTCTCCCACCTCAGTCGGCAAATGAGATCGACATGGCCTCCATATAAACCTCATGGTGCCATACCCATGCTTTGCTGATAACTGTTGTTATAGGCGAACTCTACTGGCGATATAACCGATACTTATAAGATCTGGAGGCGCATGCAACATGTCCTCCAAAGAGCACATGTGTTCGTCTCAGGCTAGCCATTTGTCTATGGATGAAAAGCAGTGTTCATCATCAATTGTGTTCCCATGGCTCTCTAGAAGCTTCTCCAAAAGTGAGATGTAAACTTGGGATCTTATCTGATATGATAAAGGCCTCCATGTAGGACTATCCTACCGTATGTATAACTGCTGAAATTCCTCGATGTGAAGGTCATCCGCCTGACGAAAATGTGCCAACTTAATTATGTAGGTCCTTTTATCGCCCTACCGTATCCATGCTTCTCGATGTATGTGAAGTGAGTCTAAATTTTCATGATGTATTTCCCCCTTTCACTCGACTCGTCGAATTTAAGTAGCCCTAATGGCCTGTGATGCTCGGCCTTTGCTTGTTGGCACACGTGGGCGTCGTCGAGCAAGTTTACCACATGTTTCTTCATCCCACTCGATGTATCGTGATAGTCACCGGTACATCTTCGTGCCACGGAATTCATTACATGGTTGGGGTAAACACCGTGTTTATCTCCTAAACACAACAACACCTTCCTATGTGTATCTCGTGCTCTCTTATGATTGTGCAATCAGCCAGCTTGACTCGTGTGTATCGGCGGTCTATCAGGATGACATCAAGCTGGGCAATGTCCATGACCTTAGGTCCCACAGTGGTGGATCTGAAATCTCTAACTCACAGTCCCAACATAAACATCAGCACTCACTCTGGTTTCTAAGGAAATTCCCATACAGTAGTTTTCAAGGTTTCAACCTCTTCAAAACCTTTCACCTTAACTGTAATACTACGCCTCCGGATGTTCCATGCGTAAATGCGCCTCCTCTCAGTGGCCATAGTTGTCGACATGTTGTCTTGCGGGAATCACAATCTTGCAGGATGGACAATTTCAGACTATCCTCAAACTTTCTCACTTTGGCCATGTCTGTGGCCACGTAATTGATCCTTGAAGCACGTCTTGCTTAGTGAATTTGTACGTGTTGCCGTGTGTCATTGTTCATTGTTTAGGTTCTAGGAACTCAGGATTTTGCATGCGGCGGTGTCGAAATATTGTCATGAAGAGTTCATAGAACTCTTTCTATGTCATTACTCCAGATTCGCAGTTTGACCCAATCCACTATGCTGGTTGCCTCTTCATTTGAAGCGGCTAGCTTTATCCCCCAGTGGCATCGGGTGATCATAGCTCTGAGATTTCTTTCCTTGTCGACTGGTGGTGCATGTCGGCTACTAATGGACCTCACGTCTGAACTAATCTATTCGTTTTCCGAACCCCAGGTTATGTTTCTCTAACCTAATGTTCATCTTTATTTCTATATACCTTTTATCATGCATATAATCCCACACAATATGTAACACACATTATATAACACAATCATCACAATGATTCACAAGAATGCACAATGGATGCTTTGATATGAGCTGTGACAACGTGCTCCAGGACATGAGCCCTAGGCATTCGCTAACCTAGCTCTGTACATGTCGCGTTCCTAAACCCTTATCCATGAAGCCACAGTACTCATATGCACACAGCTCGATACCAAACATGATGCTGAGCAGGGTCAGGTTGACAGCCGTCCGTGCGATGAATCTAAGGGTATTGCGCGTATCTCGAAACCACCATATCACGTCCATTCTGGGATCCATTCAGTATATATTATTTTGAAAGAATATGCAATACAAAATATTACATGTAAATCAGTTTTTTTTTTTTACAAGGTTTCTCAAAGCCCACTGATTGACTTTCTTCCTGCGATTTGGATGAGAGTCATTACTTTATTACATAGCTTGCACCACAAAAGGGTCCCACGGTAGGTGGCTTAATGCATAATAAGGATAACTCCTGCAGGGCTCTCCCCACACAAGTGCACATGCAGTACCATTTCTGTATAATACACATCATTTTCAATGAAGAATGTACAGAAATTCTTCATGGAATCATGCCATGAAATGAGATGAGACTCTTCATGCCCCATGTCCCGAGTCCTCATCGACTCCCTCACACATGCTTATACCAGAATTAGTGAAAAACCGTCGATACGGATGACATATGATCATTTTCAAAACCAATTTCATTTGTTTATAAACCAAAAGATTTTTGGATGATACATCACAATGATCATTTTATATTCAAAATCCATGCCCCTTTTTGTGGGTAGTATATTTTTGGTGTCTCACCTCAGGCTCCGCAAACCCAGACATTTTTACGGTCTTTCACTGTTGGGAACTATGTCTGACCATAATTAGTAGGTTTTTCACTTGAGAGGGGATCTATCCCTTCTTGCTGATACTAGACACATATTTTTCGTTTCATGCAACCATGCGACTCTATTGGATGTCCCATTTACTGAGCCCACCCAATCAAACACTAAACACAGTGTCGAACTACCAACCATGCACTCACACCCATGAAATGCAATGTTTCCCGTGCATATGCAATGCAAAATGTCACTGCATGTTATCTCATATTACATGTATAATGAACATTACATGGAACAAATTATAACCCGTACTTTATGCCAAGTACCATGGATAATTATATCAAAAGCATATAATTTACATCCATTCATGCTAATATATATCACACTAATATATTAACATATTTACAACACATTTAGCATGTTATAAAATTTCCAGCAATAACACACAAAAATAGTCTACACAAACTAAATATTCGACCATAACCACATACTCCTGGGCCGAAATAATCCGACTCAATCCAAATTTTAGCTTTTGTTTTATTTATTTATTATTATTATTTTAACAAATTTCAAGACTGTCATTAACGACTATAAATTTAGCCATGAAGTAGTCCTCAAACTCGGCCCAAAAATTGTCCAAAAAAACAGACCCAACATCCGAAAACTCAATCCCATGGTTAGGGTTGAACTGCACGGCCATTTACGACCCTTAGATGAAACCAGTGTAGGAGAAAACCTTACTTTTTTTTTTTTTTTTTTTTTTGGACCTACTCGTAACTTTTATCAAGTAAACTAACTTTAATTCTTAGACTAACAACTTCTGACAATTGAAACACCGAGAATCATAGCTCTTTTTCCTTTCTTTCTCATTTCTCCTTCCCCACACACGTCCTATTTTTCCTTAATTTGTTTTTTTCTCCTTTCTTTTGTTTTTCTCTTTTCCTTTTTTTTTTCTCCTTTCTTTTCTTTTCTTTTTCTTTTCTCTCACTCCACCGAATTCTTTTCTATTCCTTGGTTTGATCCAAGTGAGAGGAAACTTCCTCTCACTTTCCTATTCCTCTCACATTTTGTGATTCATGTTCCATGCGTCATGTGTCACATGGACACATGCACTAGATGGCAAATGCCACACCACATGGCTCTTATGCCATGTGCCCTCTTTTAAGCTTGCCATGTGGCATCCACATGGTCATGCCATGTGGCATCACTCCATGTGTCATCCGACTTTAGTGCCTCGAAATACGTGAAATTCTTACTATCTTGGAATCCAACGAAATTTGACTAGATAGCTAGATTTTCCGAGATGATTCCAACGGTGAAGTCTGTTTCCTCATTCGAGATCTAGAAAATTTCACGTTTTCAACCTGTACTACAAAGACAAATTACCGTTTTGCCATTTTTCAGAAAAATTGCATTTTTCACGGGTTTTTCTATTTGAATATTACAAAAAAATAAATTCAAGACTTATTAGACAAAAAATTGATGAGACCAAGTCATTCTCTATGGATTTGCCTTTCTATGTTCAGAAAAATGTTGAATTAGAAAGAGGACTCAAGACTCGTTATCACACTACAAACTATTAAACAAAGTATCTTCAATGGATTAGGTATCCTATACCTAATAAAAGAGATTTGATAAATAGATTATACAATGCAACAATTTTTTTCAAAATTTGATATGAAATCTTGATTCTAGAAAATCCAAATTAAAGGAGAAGATAAGTACAAAACTTCATTCAAAGTTCCATTTGGATACCATGAATGGAATGTAATGTCATTTGGACTTAAAAATTCACCTTTAGAATTTCAAAATATAATGAATAACATTTTTAATGATCATACTAGGTTTTCCATAGTATACATTGATGATGTCCTTATATTTTCAAATTCAATTGAAGAACATTTTCAACACTTAAAAAATTTTCAAAAAATTATCAAAGAAAATGGATTAGTAATTTAAGCAGAAAAAATGAAAAATTTTCAAACTCAAATAAGATTTTTATGATTTTAAATCTATCAAGGAAAAATAAAACCAATACAAAGAGCCATTGACTTTGCATACAAGTTTCCATATGAAATTAAGGATAAAAATCAATTTCAAAGATTTTTAGGAAGCCTTAATTATGTGTCAGAATTTATCAAAACCTTAGGACTCTTATCAAACCTTTGTTCCAAAGACTTAAGAAAACTCTCCTTGACTAAAGAACATACAAAATAATCAAACAAGTCAAATCTCAAAACATGTCTGGCCTCACTGGGTTGGAAAGAGAAACTTATTATGGTAATGATTACTGGGTACAGAGATTTGCAGTGGAGGCCTGGGAGAACCACGACAAATAGCTCAAATAACATTTCAAAAATAAAAGATCAATTGTTAACACTCCACTTCTTGGCCCGCCGACGCTCCCCGTGATAATCGATAGCAATCATCTGATCACAAATAAACTTCCATATACCTCAAATAAAACCATAATTATTTATTTATCCAACTTTTTTTTCCCTCTTCTCCACATTTTCATGAAAATTTTTAAAATTCTCATGCTTGTTCCCATTCTACAGTCTAAGACTCTAAGCTATCATAATGAAAATGAAAAATACCCCTTTAAATCAGCCCAAAGTCATTTATCATTCGGTCCCACCAATTGAGATTTTTGCACAAAAACCCTGACACTCAAATACATATATTAGGCACCTATCATCATCATTAATTGTCTTCAAATATTTATCTTTGTCATCAATTTGATTTTGAATTATTCAACCCACATTTTTTAATTTTCTGATAATAAAACAACTTATAGATCTGGTCAACATTGTTAGTCTTTTTTTTCTTTTTTCTTTTCATTTCTGTAGTTTGAGTTAATATGTATCCCATATGATGTGCACAGATTAAATTTAATTTAACACGTAATAATTAACTTGCTATAAATTTTGTTAAATCTTTTCATAACTTATTATTTAAGTTAAAGTAATATAAAACTAGTGAATTTAACTTATTTTCGTGATTAATAGTGGGTGTAAACTTATAGGAGGGAAATCTTGAAGGGGAAAAAATTGATAACTTTGATGTAGAATTATTAAGAGGCAAAGTTTTTAAGTAAACACACTACACTATGTTTGATTGAACATAATTATTCTTTCAATATACTAATCTGAATTATTTTGATTTAAATAATATCTTTGTGGGCTATTTTACTAGTTTATTTAACATATTTGATGACTTAAATTATATCATAATAAATTTATTTTTACTATATCCTTCGGGTTGGTAGAAAAACTAAGTCAATCAAGAAGATGTTACGAGAAGCTTTTCTTTATTATTTTGTGGTAACTTTATGTTTATTTGTATTTTTTAAATTTCATAAACTTTATTTTTATTAATACGGCTAAGTAGGTGGTATTCAATAAACATCTAATCATTTAATTCTTATGTTCGATTCAAATAAATAAAAACTTAATTTATGTTTTTAAATAAATTAAATTTGTTCACTAACATAACTCAAGCCAATGAGATCTGACTTTGTGGTTAAAGGTTGCGTAAGACATAAGAAAATGATCATCCATAAAAACAAAATACTTTACAAAGTTATAATAGAAAGTGAATAAATACAAAATAACATTTGAAAAAAAAAGGTTTAAAACAACTTTAAATAATAAAAAAAAACAATTAACTTTTTTTAAAATATTTTACATCTTTATCATATTTACTTTAATTACCTGCGAAACATCATTTATTGTTTCATGACATTCACTATTACTTAAAGTCCTTCTAAATATGTTAATTTGAAGTTATAAGTTAACCATTTAACTTTTTTTTTCTTTAAAAAAAAAAGTATATTGAAGTTAAGGCCAACTTCAATCATTAAGCTATTAGTACCGAGTGTTATAAAATATCGCTATATTTTTTTATAATAAAATTATTATAATTTTTGCTGTTTTTAAATAGAAACTTGAGGTAAAAACTAGTGTCCATTTTCCTTATTCCAACTAAAAAATCTCAATTTCTTTTTACGGAGTTTTGCTATTGGAATGGAGGTGCAAGCTGGAAATGTTTAATTCAAGTAGGTTGAACTTAAAGAAATTAAAATAATATTAATATTAATATTAATAAATGCTAGGGGTCCTTACCTTTCATCTTGTTATTTCTAGCCCCTTTTCTTAAACAATTGAGGGATGATTTTGCTATCATTCTTGACATGAAATCACCTTGACTATATCTCCTTTCTATCATTTTCTTTTTCAATAAAAAGGCACTTCCATAAAAATCTGGATTTTTAATTGCTTTTCATATTTTATCGTCGCTTTATACTAAGGTGGTGTTTTTCGTATTTTTATCATTGCTTTGTAATGATGTGTGGTTTGTGTCAAGCCAATAATGACATATTAGCTTTGATATTTTGTTGCAACGCTTTCTTGTATGCGAATAATTTGAAGGCAGAGACATCAAGTCAAGTCATATCATGATCGTTAATATGTTGTAGAACTTGAGTCATGTATTCTAGTCATAAAATTATCAAATGTGTAGCTTTTTAGTTGATTTATTATACTATTAATCTGGATGTTGTATCATCTTATAGAGTTTTTAAGGAATTTAATTCTATTTTTCTATAGAAAGTGAGGTGTTTCCACTCGATCGCCATCAGATTATTCAGACAGAGGTGGACAATCTTCTAAGAGCAGGTTTCGTCAGAGAGGTAAAGTATCCTAAATGGCTTGCCAATGTGGTGGTGGTCCCAAAGAAGGACGGTAAGTGGAGAGTATGCGTGGACTACACGAACCTCAACGAAGCATGCCCGAAAGATAGCTTCCCCCTGCCACGAATATATCATATTGTTGATGCATCAGTCGGGCATGGGATGCTGTCATTTTTGGATGCTTTCTCCGGCTACCACCAGATTCCTATGCACCCGCCTGATGCAGAGAAAATGGCCTTCATTACACCACACAGGCTATACTGCTACAATGTAATGCCTTTTGGCTTGAAGAATGTTGAAGCGACCTATCAGAGGCCGATGACAAAGATATTTCAACCACTGATAGGTAAGACCATGGAAATCTATATCGACGATATGCTTGTCAAATCCAAAGAACGCACTGATCACATGAAACACCTGCAAGAAACTTTGAAGCCATCGCGCACGTACCTGTGATGAAACTCCAACCCCCTAAATGTGTGGTCAAAGCTTCCGCTCGTGCAAGTTTTTGGGTTTTACGGTGACGAAGATGGGGGTTGAAGATTATCCGTTCAGCTTAGAGTTATTATGGAATCTCAGACCCCTACCTCCAAAAATAGAGTGCAACAACTAACTGGCCGGCTAGCAGCTCTAGGGAAATTCATCTCTCATTTTATAGACCGATTAAAGTCGTTTTTTACCACTCTAAAGGGGGCCAAACTGACCGACTGGAATAAGGAGTGCGACCAAGCTTTCATGGAAATCAAGCAGTATCTCACCGGACCACCAATTCATACCAAGCAGGTGATACGCCATCTTTACCTAGCGCCTCGATGTCCTGAGTGCCTTGTTCAAAAAAAAGATGAAAACTGGAAACATAAGACCGCTGTTCTTCAGAAGAAATCTCTATCCGAGGTGGAACTCGAATATCTGCCTCGAAAGCAAAAGCTACGCTAGCTCTCTTACAAGTAAACTCATCTATGTTTTGAGTCCATTTCCACATGCTATTTTTGAGTATTTTATATCCAAACTCATGTAAAATTCAAGAAAATTTCAAACTTGGTTTTGTAGGATTCTTGATGGAAACAAGTGATTTAGTAAGAAAATATAAAATGAGTTTCAAAAAGAGAGCAATCTGATGTCTCACAAATGCATCATTTGGAATATGAATTTTTCTGTATCATTTGAGAATCAAATGGTTCAATCTCCACTCATGGTTACATCTCTAGCATTCAACGATATTTCCAACGACATTCACGCCCAAATCCGAGTTGAAACCAAGAAGCAGGGCCCGACAAGTAGGAGAATAAAACCACCGCCGGATCGTAGCAATGTCGCAACATTGCAGTCATTGTTGTGACATTGCAAGTCCAATGTCATGATATTAACACTTGGGCAAACCAAAAAGGCCTGAAAATTGCTGTTTTGGACTGTTTTCAAGCCTATTTCACCCTAGGACTATAATTACTCATTTTTTAGATTTCTAAGGCAAGAAAGGGTGAGAACACTTCATGTGGGGTTTGTCTCTAAACCTCTCCCATTTTTTTCATTTTTTTAAGCTAGGGCTTATTTTTAGAGTATATTTTTAGCGCAGCCTTTTCCTTTTTTTTTTTTTTTTTTTTAGCTTAGAGTAGTTGGAGCTAGAGCAACAAATTGAGCTGTGAGTTTTTCAGCTTTCGTTTCTTTAGTTTTAGCTTTGTTTTGATTTTTAATAGATCTTAGAGTAGTTAGAGAGCATATTTTTATTTGTATTAAAGAGATTTCAGTGCTATACATCAGAGATTCAGATTTCATTACTGTTCAGAAAAATATTGAAGCTCAAATCACGATTTGTTCTCTCACTTCTTATCTTTTGATTTCTTTCTTCATTTTCTTGCTTGTTACTTGATCAGATGATTGGAATACGCAATGGAACATTAAATACCCTCTAGGGGTGGGGATTAATTTTGAACATTCGGGATTTGTAGATTTTCGCTATGTTGTAGGTTTGAAAACTTAATTTATATAATCGATACTATTCTTGTAATGAATCAAGAGTATTTATTAGCAATGCATAATCGAAAAAAAGCTATATCTTTGCTCTGATTTCTAGGATCCCTCTGAGTGACAGAGAGATGGACTACCTGAGAGTAAGGAGCAGTCACTTAGGGGTATGCCAGGTTGATATCTTATAACTAATGCACTCTAAACATCACTTTCATAAATCATTAGTGATGTTCTAACCTCTAACTTCAAGGTTCCCTTCTGAGTGACAACAGAAGTGTGTTCGTGAGGAATAAGGGCCACCTACTGATTTATCAGTTTAATGTTTAGAGGTCTCATCTCAATTCAGCAGAAAAATCTAGATCCCATGTTAGCATAGATTCTAATCAAGGAGAGAGAGAATTATAATGAATTGCAGACCGAGGTACCAATTACATTGGAGAAGGCTTGGGTTACCCTGTCTATGGGGTCAAGTTGTCTTTAGTCCTAAGAAATGGTTGTGAAGTACTAGAAGGGAAAAACAACCAAATCTTAAAGAGGGTAAAATCCTAAAAGTAGTTATTTAGATTCATTGACCTGTAGGAACATGGTTATCTAAATAGTCATATGTATACAGGAGGTATTCAAGGGCTATACTTATTTCTTTTAGAAAATCCAAGATTCAATCCTCACAAATGTTGCACTTTCAAGGAAATGCAAATTGATTGTTAAATGATTACTCCCATCCTTAGTGCCTCTCTTCATAAATTTTAGATTTTAGTAGTTGTTTCTTTAGTAGATTTTAGGATTAGTTGAGTAGTTTTAAATCAATTTTTACTTTAGTTAAATTGATTTTAATTCTCATCATACTCGATCACCTAGATAGTGAAGAGCCCTTGTACTTGGAGTGCTCAAATTCCAATTAGAGAGAACCTCAAATCCTCGTGGGTACGATATCCGGACTCCTAGAGTCCACTTTATTACTTATATGACCCATGCACATGCGAAAAGGGGTTGAGTGCTGGTAATTCTTTTCATTTAAGTTTTTTTTTTTTTTTTTTGAGTATATTTACTTTTTCAAATCAGTTTTTTGAGTATTTACTTACATTCACTTCCCGCCATATTTTCATATATACATCGTTCGTCTTTACAAGCTTCGCACTTGCCGTGACTTTAGTTAGTCTTGCTGTACCATGTCGGAAAAATTAGTCTTTACAAGTTTCTGACGCCGTTGTCGGGGACTTTAGTTTAGTCTTTGGTAGCCGTGTTGGAAAATTGGTCAACAAGTTTTTTGTGTCGTTGCTGTGGATTGGCGATCTAGCTCTTCTCTCATTGAAGCTGACATTTTGAAGAATCTGACTTGATAATTTAGGCAATTTTTATTTTTGGCTTTGGTTGTAATTTGTGTCTTGTACTTTTTTTTTGTATTTGTACTTTATTTTTATTTTTCTTCTTATTTGTAGGTACTCTCAAGTGGAGGAATATTCAAGAGAAGATAGACGGCTCCATAGAAGCCAAGCTTGACTTACTTGTTTATCATTTGAACCAAAGAAGTAACAATGACTCAAACATGGAACGAGGAGTATTTGCTGAATGTGGCTTTTGGTATCAAGACTATCTTGTCTATGAGAACTCGAGCTGTATGCCAATTATCCCTCTAACATATGCCTTATCAAGGGAGTTCAAACCCCACATTTCAGGATGAAGAAGAGTTGTCTCCTGTTAAAGAGTAGATTTTTACCTACATGGATGAGAACAAGAAGATGATTAATCTTCATGAGCAGAAATTTCCAAATTTAGATGCCTTCCAGGACAACACTAGTGCTAGATTGAAAAATATAGAAGCTCAAGAGGGTCACTTAGTTTAAGCATTCAAGGTAAAATTTCTAGGATCTCTCCTAGTAATACTTCAACAAATCCCAATGAATGCATGGATACTCCTTTGAGCAATGTGCAAGAACTTCCTATCCCCGAAACTGTGGAAGAAATTAAAATGAGTTGGAAATTGAGAACCATGCACTCCCTAAACAACTTAGACGATGAAGAGCCAAAAGTGGATGAACCGAAAGTTGAAGAAGAAAGTCATAATACTATTGAAACGCCTTGGTGAAGATTGACGCATTTTACATTCCCTATGGATTTGGTGACTAGTATCAAGGATCTACAAAATTCTTATATATTAAGAAGACCACTTCCTTGCTCAAGCCAAGCATGGATTGACATCAACAAGGGGGAGATCACCTTGCTGTAGTGAGGAGAAAGCAAAGTTCAATCTCAACCAACCATTACCTTTGACGGAGCAAGAAAGAAAATGTGCAAAAATTTTATAGCTTGCTTCCATCAAAAGGGCACATGTTTGAAAAGTCCCTTTAACTTCAAAGACCCGTTTAAAATGTAATCACATAAAGGGACTGCTTGAAGAAATTGTGGCTAAACCACCAGCCACAATTAAAGGGGATTATGAGTGTCTTCGCCCCATTCAAATTTTGGAAGAAATCATCCTTGAGTTGAATGGTTATGAAGAAGAAGTGTTGTCCAAGCTGGATGATTGCCAAATGGAAGCACTATTACTTTTCCAATGAGTCTAGTTGGATTCTAAAAATGGAGTAGCTTCTTGGGAGGCAACCCAAGCTAAGTAATAAGGATTCTATCTACTCTCTTTTCATTTTTCTATTTGTAATTATTTTATTTGTTGATTTTTTTTTTTTTACTTATGGGTTGAAAATATTAGTGGTGTTTTAACTTTCTTTGTTAGTGTTTTCATAATAAAGTAGGTTTGAAGTTCAACATGTTGTCATGACTAGTTTGCAAGAGCAAAGGCAAGGAGTTGGAAAGTGGTTGATGTACTTATAGTGCTTTCAGTGTCAAAATGATGGAGTTGAAATCTTGATCAAATTTGAAGTTTTTGAGATGAAATGAACCAAATTGAATTGAAATATAAAGTTGAAAGGTTCATGATCATGCTTGAGGAGAATTAATGACAAGAGGCCTCGCCTTGGAGCATGATGGGTAAGAGACAAAGCAAGGAGAACCTAAGGAGTCAAGAAATCATCGTGACCGACAAAGATTGGACATTCTGATTTTTATTTATTAATTGAGGCTCCAAATGGTTCACTTCAGCCCATGAGCACATTCTACATTGAAATATCTTTCTAACGAGTCCTTACACGTCCAATTCTAAGCTAAAATGAAGGAGATATGAGTATAACAAGTCGGAGAAAGAATGGTGGATGTCAGAGCGTAACTGCTTGACGTGACCAAAGACCACCGCCACGAAAACAGCTGGCTCCAAAACTCTTTAAAACTCATTTTCTTCTTCCTACTTTGCACTCTATTAGGGCCATACTCTTCCATTCCTCCAACCTTTGCAACTTCTTAAATCCACTTTCTGTAAATTAATCTCATCCACTAAATCTCTCAATTACATCCCTCCCCGCCCCATCTCTGCTTCAAACCATGAAAAACCCCAAACTTACCTTGTTGATCCCCAATTTTCCATCCATCATTCCAAGCATCAAAGGGAGTTGGCAATGGAAGAAATTTTTGTGCTTTGTTGTTTTGTTGGGTTCTTATGGATCATTGTTGATCGTGGAGTGATTTGCATGTATTGGAAGGAGGTTTTGAAGAATCAAACTCACTCATTTAACGTGGAAGAAGGTGCACACCAAGTGTTTGAGAAAATGCCAAAGCCACTTTCATGGCTCCAAAGAAGCAAAAGAGTGTATCAAGGGGTAGTACACCAATTTCAAGGTCTAAAAATCCTCAAGGTTCTTATTCAAAGTGGCCGAGACTACAAAGGGGAGTTCACTTTTCCTAACTCTCTCTATTATCCTTTTACTTTATTACTTCCTTTTGCTCATTGCTAGACCTTTAGGACAATGTCTATCCTAAAGTTCAGTGTTTATTTTGGTCGGGTTTATCATGTCACACCCCACATAAGCTGTACATGATAACTCTTTGAGGATGAAATTTCCCTATGCTTTAATACGGATGATGACTTTGTTTGATGCTTTCCACCTTACATCTTAGTTTTTGGTTTATTGAGTTAATTAAGTTTTGTTTGGAGCAGTTGTGATGTCAATGAAGATCATAATCGAACCCTTGAGATATATACAATATTCAAGATAATAGGACTTAATGCTTAATGTGTTATCTCTTAATAGGCTAATATTCAGTTGGTTTCCTCAAAATCCACACTTGGTCACTAAGTACCCTTGAAAAGAAGTTTTTCCTTGGGTTAGAGAAGGTTTAAGTGAGAATCCATCTATCTTTGGATTCCATATGAACGTAGGAACTTGTTCTATCATCAGCTTGAGGCGAAATCCTAGGCAACATAACAATTGATAAATGATATAGGTCATCCTTGAAAGATTGTGTCTTTCAGTTAACTTTATTAATATGTGCATATGCATATTCCTCTTAGTACCAGAATGTTGTTTTTAAAGAGCCAAAATTTTGTTTATAAGAACCAAGTTTGAAGCCAATAACCTTCCTATACATCACTATCCCCGCAAAGAACCAAACTCACCACATGAGGATTTAAACATAATTGAGAAATGTGGTGAGGAGCAAGTTTGGGGGAGTTATTTGAAAAAATAACTCCAAATTAGTTGAAATGAGTTAAGCTGAAAATCAAAAGAGGTTGGTAAAAAGGAAGGAGAAAAAGAAATAGAAAAATAGAAAAATATCAAGTGTAAAAGAAGCAAAAATAGAATAAAAAGTCAAGGAGGAGTGAGTCTATCCTCGTAGCCTTCCTTCCCTAAAGTAAGTAAATCCTAAGGGGTGTCTCAACACCTAAGCACTCTATACAATGGTCTAGAGCTACCGATTAAAATCTCAAGGGTCGGGTAGAAAGCTTATGTTTCTGAAGACGCACCTCTCTAATAAACTTGTCTTGAAGAAAAAGGCTTCTTGGTGTTTGCTAAAAGAATACAGAATTTGTGCAGAAAGGTGATATGAGGAGTGTGGAATGATAAACCTAAATAGATTTTAGGGTGCTTGAGAGTGTCACTGTGTTGATGGTAAGAATCGCGATGGAGTAAAGCCAAGAATACAAGAAAATGTGTATTACTGGGTGTTTTAGCTTAAAAATGACTACTCACTAACTACCTCACCTAAAGTTTCACATTACAAGCCTAAGGGAAGACTCCACTGATTCTGAGAGTTGTGTGTGCCTACATTAGTGGAGAGTGATAAGAACAAACAATCCTATGAAACCTAAATAAATTATCTTAGGGAGATCCAAGGTGACTTATCTCAATTCTCATAAACTCATAGCTTGCAAATTGTTCGGATAAAGACCACACACGCACACTAGTGAAAACCATGATCTAAATTTGTCTATTATGAGATTAATTCATTATTTAAATAAATAAAATAAATTATCTTGATCATATTCTATATTCTGGTAAGGGTAATTTTAAGGCACATATCACATACCTCTTGACAAGCTTGATTATTCAGTTTGGGTTAAATAAAAAGGGTAAAATGAACTCTTCTCTTCCATTGCTTGGGGACAAGCAACTTCTTTCTATTCTTTGCTTGAGGACAAGCAAAACTTTAAGTTTGGGGGTGTTTGATGAGTGTAAAAATCATCTATGATTTGAGTCCATTTCACATGCTACATTGGGAAGCAAGTGATTTAGTAAGAAAATATGCAAATCCATTTTCCAAAGAGTTGAACTAATATGTTCACAGCATTATGATGAAATCTTTTTTGAAAACCTCCCATAACAAAACAGTCCACCCCACCTCCATGGTTTTAATGTCATGATTCAAAGAGCTTAACGACACCTCATAATGCCCAAATTCGGTTGAAAAGAAGAAGCAAGGCCTCGAATAAGTTGGAGAATAAACCAAATTTCTAAGCGTATCAATGCAATGTTATGACATTGCAAATTCAATGTCGCGAAATTGACGATGGGGCAAACCAGAAAGGCCCAAAAATTGCTGTTTTGGACTCTTTTCAAGCCCATTTCACCTTAGGACTATAGATACTCATTTTTTTAGATTTTTAGGGCAAGAAAGGAGGTGGGAGAGCACCTCTCATGGGATTTCTCTCTCTAAAACCTTCCCATTTTTTAAGTTTTTTTTTTTTTTAAGCCAAGGCTTATTTTTTAGCGCAGCTTTTCTTTTTTCTTTTTTTAGCTTAGAGCAGCTAGAGTTGGAGTTTTTCAATTTTTAGCGCTTCTTTAGCTTTAGCTTAGTTTTGATTTTTAATCAATCTAGTAGTTATGTAGTAGATTTATTTTCAGATGAAGAGATTTCGGTGCTATACATCGAGATTCAGATTTATTATCGTTAAGACAAAGATTGCTCAAATCACGATTTGTTCTCTCACTTATCTTTTGATTTCTTTATTCATTTTGCTTGTTACTCTGATCGCGATGATCGAACACAAAAGAATGAACACAAAACAACCTCTCTGTGGTGGGGGATTAATTTTTGAACATTCAGATTTGTAGATTTTCAGTTTATGTTGTAGGTTTGAAAACTTAATTTATATAATCGATACTATTCTTGTAATGAACTGTTGTATTTATTAGTATAGTATACCCAAAAAATAAAGCTATATCTTTGCTCTGATTTCTAGGATCCTCCGAAAGTGACATGTAGACGGGACTACCCGAGAGTAAGGAGTACTACTCAGGTATGCCAGTTGATATCTTAGTCCACGCACTCTTAAACATCACTTCATAAATCACTAGTGATGTTCTAACTCTAACTCGTTCCTCTCGAGTGACAGCATAAGTGTGTTTCCGAGGAATAAGGACAACCTACTGATTTATTAGTTTAATGTTTAGAGGTCTCATCTAAATTCGGCAGAAAAATCTGGATCCCGTGTTAGCATAAATTCTAATCAAGGAGAGAAAGGATTTTAATGAATTGCGGATGGAGGTACCAATTGCATTGGAGAAGGCTTGGGTTACCTTGTCTATGGGGTCAAGTTGTCTTCAGTCTTAAGAAATGGTTTTGAAGTACTGGAAGGGAAAAACAACCAAATCTTAAAGAGGGTCGAGTCCTAAAAGTAGCTATTTACACCCATTAACCTAGTAGAAACATGGTTATCTAAATAGTGAAATGTATAGTGTCATGAGGTATTCCAAGGCTATACTACATTGCTTTTGGACAAATCTAGCATTCAACTCACAAATGTTGAACTTTCAAGGAAATGCAACGGATTTGTGTTAAATGATTACCCCATCCCTAGTGCCTCTTCATACATTTTAGATTGTAGCTGTTTCTTCGTAGATTTTAGGATCGCCGAGTAGTTTTAAATCAGTTTTTTACTTAGTTAAATTGATTTTAATTCTCATCATACTCGATCACCTAGATAGTGAAGAGCCCTTGTACTCAGAGTGCTCAAATTCCAATTAAAGAGAACCTCAAATCCTCGTGGGTAAGATATCCGGACTCCTAGAGTCCACTTTATTACTTGTAAGACCCGTGCACTTGTGAAAAGGGGTTGAGTGTTGGTAATACTTTTCATTTAATTTTTTTTTGAGTATATTTAATTTTTCAAATCATTTTTTAAGTATTTACCACATTCACTTCCTTGGCCATATTTTCATATATACATCATTTGGTATTTACAAGTTTTTAGCATCGTTGTCGAGGACTTTAGTTAGTCTTTGGTAGCCGAGTCGAAAAATTATCTCATGTTTTTAGTATCAAGTACTGGGACTTAGTTTAGTCTTTGGTAGCCGTGTCAAAAAATTGGTCAACACTCTCCATATGGCAGCTAAAAAACTCCACCCTTACTTCCAAGCACACCCTATCGTCGTGCTCACCAATCTTCCCCTACGAAGAACCATACATAAACCCGACTGGTCAAGAAGGATGGCCCGATGGGCTATTGAGCTAAGCGAGTTGGGTATCTAGTACAAACCCTGCTTGGTAATAAAGGGACAAATATTGGCAGACTGTTTAGCAGAGATCCCCCAATAAGAAGCAGACCTAGGTAACGCTGACTAGTGGATCCTTAAAGGTGGGATGACGCCTCGACATAGAGCCAAGTTGGCTTGGGTAACCAAAGCCCTAACTGAGGAGAGGACAGAACAGCTATACAAGAGATCTCCCGCTCCAATAATGAGGCTGAATATGAAGCAATCCTAGTTGGTATTGACCTCGTAATCTCCGTATCCTCATAAAAGATCATCATACAAAATGACTCCCAACTAGTTGTCGGACAGGTAAATGGGGAGTATGAATGAAGGGACCCAACCCGGATTTCCTCTTCCTAACCCAAGGGACCCTCCCACTCCTACGGATGTGAGAAAACATTTCTTTTAAACCCTTTTTAAAAGTAACCATGAGGGAACCATTTACATCATATGCTTTTCATTAAAACCTTATGAAACATGGTGGGAATTTTTTTTTTTCTTTTTAAACATTAAACCCTTTTTATACGATTAAACATTTTACAAAAATCGGGTGTAGTTTTCCGTTACTGGACATTTCCACTTACATAATACTTGTAATAAAACAATTTAATTTACTCCATTACTCAACAATGGGACATCAAGTCCACCACAACCAATTTCAAATCAAACTTTAAAATCATTTTCTGAACACTATAGATATATAAACAATATTTTAAAACATATATACATTACAAAATAAAGGTGCACAAGTAGTTATTCAAAATAAGGTCTATACATTTTCAAAAAGTAGTCGTCACATGAGGCGAGGGTGTCATTGGGCCGGAGGATGCTCAAACTGCTTGTCAGACTCTGCCCCTGAAAACATTTTATAAAACATTTGGAAAGAAGGGTAAGCTAAAGGAGCTCAGTGAGAGTAGGAAAGTAATGTTTCCAGATATAGTTCAAATACAATGTGTAAAACAATTGTATAAACATTTCATTTCAATAAACATTTAATTTCTTTCTTTCCTTTTGAATCACATATCCACGGAACCCGCCTACCGCAACTCACTGGCTGGTCCATGAAAGAACCTCCGAGAAACAATCTTACGATCAACGATTGCCCAAAAGGAACCTCTGATAAATTGTATCTTTTTTTAGATACCATTGCACTAAGGAATAAATCACATCAGGCGCCGTAACCTTTCGTACTTTCACGTGCCCGGCAACAGTAATCACTCTTCCCTTCCCTCTAAAAAAAAAAATCATATCCCTTTCCCCATGTACCATGCACGCGTAAAGTACTTTAGCCTTAATTTTCCTTAAACTTTATTTTGTAACATAGGTAATCATGGATTCAAATGATTTTCATATAAAACATATATATAT
This sequence comes from Tetrastigma voinierianum, assembly GCA_016808115.1. Lineage (NCBI taxonomy): Eukaryota > Viridiplantae > Streptophyta > Magnoliopsida > Vitales > Vitaceae > Tetrastigma > Tetrastigma voinierianum. The sequence goes on along the minus strand of JAEQBH010007845.1, from coordinate 21,496 downwards.
ATATATATATATATATATATATATATAGAATATATGTTCATAAACATTTCATTTAACATGGAAACCATAAATCATGCTTTATAAAAGTATGGAAACCATAATCATTTCATATTTTCTCAACACATGCTTTATAACACTATGGAAACCATAATCATTTCATATTTTCTCAACATAATTTTAAAGTCAAATCATTTCTTTTTTTTCTTTTTCATTTGAACATTTATAACATAGATATGAAAACATATACATTGATAAAAATGAATATATATATATATATATATATATATATAAACATTTACATTTTCTCTCATCTTAGTTAGTTAAACCCTTTTTCCTCCTTTAAAAAAACTTTCCACCTCCACCCTTGTCCTTAATCACTTTCCTCCTACAAGTCACATTATCCATAAAATCCATTAACTATAATATACTTTCAAGCAACCCTTAAACATTTAATCAATTCAAATTGATTAAAATCAATTAAACTCAACCTCTTTTTTTTTTTCTTTTTCATGCTTTTCTTAGGCTAACTCATGGCAATTTCTACCTCATTAATAGCCCACAACACGCCATGAAATGGTCATGTCAAAACCCGACTATTCACATCGACATAACCAAGCAACCTACACACTTTGTGCAAAACATAAACTTTCAGCCATGTTCTGATCATCCACTATCCTATACAGTCATATGGCTGGAATCTTTACTCAATGGGCTTTCCATAAAGTCAAAAAACACCCAAAACGGAGTTCGGACGAAGAAGTTATGTTTGTCCGAAGTTGGAGGCCAACAATCAGAAAAATGACCATTGTGTCCCACCCCGAGAATTAGTGTGGTGGTGCACTTTGAATGAATTTAGCGAGTTCCACAAAGCAGTTCTGATATCGGCTTCACGAAAATATGTTTTTCTATCAGTTTAGTTTACTCAGTAAATTTGAATCACTCAATTTGAAGAGTGATATCAAGTTACTAAAACATCAAGCCATGGTCATGGAAAAATGGAACAACACCCTCGACACACACATGCCTTTAGACAGAAATTAACCCAAGTAGGAGAAAAACCCGACCTCAAATAGTGTGATTTCCAGGAACATAACCTTTTCTCGGTTTCCGAAAAAACCCGAACCTTGGGCTTTGGCAAAATCTTGTGATTCCGGTACCCACGCGTAGTTCTCTTCGCGTAAAGCAACTTTAACTCCTAGCCTATCGAGTTTCGATCGACGAAAACTCGTGAATGGAAGAAAGTAGCTTGGTTCCTCTATTCTCTCTCTCTCTCTCTCTCATGCTCGCTCTCCGTTTCTCTCCTCTTTTGTTTTTTTTTTTGCCTATTCCCTTTATTTTCCTTTTCCTTTCTTTTCCTTTTCCTTTTCTTTTGTCTTGCCTCTCTCCACCCTCCAACAAATTGGTCTTCTCCAAGACCTCAAAAAATGGTTTTGACTTAAGTGAGAGGAAACTCCTCTCACTTCCCAATATTCTTTCTTTTTTTTTTTCTAAGATATTTCAAAATATCTTCATCTTTCTTATCTTCTCTCTCCCTACCATTATGTGTCTCTCCCCATATAGCCACATGGTACCGGATTAGTGTCCAAAAGTACTATTTTGAACCCTATTTAAGATAGGTTCTACTACTTTTGTGTACTAATCATATTAATTAAGTTGATCGACACGTGTAGGTCCCTTGGTACTAATGATTGCATTTCTGGGTTATTTGTGGTAGTTTTCACTTATAGACTTTTCTATCATATCAAGCTAGACATAGAAGTCGTTGACATTTACACCGAGTTCGTATGATTTATCTTCAATGCATCAAGCCAGAGCGAAGGAATTGAAGTCAAACAAGCCGGATGCAGGCCTGAATATAGATGCAAGGGTGAGAGCAGGGGAAATTTCGCAAGAATAGCGAAATTTTCGCAAGAATAGCGAAATTTTCGCTATGTGCAGAAATTTCTCTATATAGCGAAATTTCGCTACATAGCGAAATATTCACTTGTAGCGAAATTGACTGCTTCCTGTTTTTGTGTTCAAACGACCTCGTTTTTGGTTTTTTCCATCTCTACCCTCACTGTAACTATACTTTTTGTATGGCTATATAAGCCATTTTATGAACAATTTGTAACCTAACTATTGAGAAGGAACTTTTCCATTACGGGCCCCTGTTTTTGGCTCTCATTTTCTCTCTTCTCTCTCCTCTTTCTCTCATTTTCTAGGCAACCAAACACACCCTTTGAGGATGACAACTCAAAGGATACTTTACAAAGCCTCTAAACCTTGGAAGAGGAGGGTCAAGCAGTAGGTCGATATAGCTCATAGGTGTCTTTTGTTTTTCACGGCAAGCAATGGATATTTATGTTTCAAACTTTCAAAACTAGGTTTAAAAGCTATTTGATGTACTTTCTATGGTCAATACTCTATGAAGCTTTTGGGTTCCGCGTATTCTTGTGGTTAGATACACCGACATCCATTAGTCGGGCTATTTATGAGCCATCTAGGGGTAGGTTAAATCAAGTAGGAACAGTTCATGCTCAATAAATGCTATGTTTCAGAGAGGAATGGTACTAAGAGTCGGTTTTTAAAGTTAAACAAAGATCCGATTTTCGAAATGACTATAGGTCATTTACCTTAATGCGAGGAAATAACCCGAGGACATCTTTGCAACCCTATCATACCAAACTAATGGCCCAAAACTTCAAGGTTTTCTTTTTATATTTTATTTCATTTTTACCTTCAGTTTTCCACCATTCACCTACACTTTTTTACACAAATCCTAAAATCCAAAGAGAATATGCCATTTTCAATCAACTGCAACTCATTTCTCACAAAGAAAACCCATCCCCGTGTTCGATCCTAGAGCCGCTATACTGTAGTAGTTTTGCTTACATCAGTAGAGTAGTTTAGGTATAAATATTGTTGGATCTAGAACCCTATCGTAAGTAACGGTAATCAAGAGCCACATAGTCATTCCATGTGGCACTCGCCACTGCACTTCGAAAAACGCTAAATTTCAACCGGCCTCGAAATTCAATGAAATTGAATCGGGTAGCTAAATTTGCAAGACGACCCAATCTGAAGTCTATTTTGTCATCCTAAATCTAAAAAAAAAATTACATTTTTTTTACAAGGGGCAATTACCGCTTTGTTCTTCGAAAAAATTACATTTTTCCAAGGGCTTTAGACATTCTCACTTTTAAAATAGTTTCATTTTAATCGCTTTAGTTCCCTTTAGACTCCACAAATTATTCGAACATTTTCGATTCTTCGGGGCTCATTTTTCGAAAATTACTATTCATTTAAACGTTTTCAGTCAAATACATACTTATCGAAAACGAAATTTTCTATTCATGGAAACATGAAATTCAGGGTCTTACAACGAAACACGGGACCAGCGCATGGTCAAGTATCTATGCCTGGTTAAGCTTCGACTAGAAAGCTTTGCGGCTTGAAGCTTGAGCATATCCCAAGGGGTTCAAACGAAAAGGTGGATGCCTTAGCAACAGTGGCTGCATCCCTACCAACCAAAGAAATAGTGCTCCTCCCTGCCTATTACCAGCCGGAGTCGTCAATTGTTGCCAACTGAGTGAACAAGATAGAAGAAGCATGTCCCTCCTGGATGACTCCAATAGTCCGCTACTTGAGCTCGGGCAGTTGTATAAACGTTCCCTAAACGCCCATATCTTAAATGCCTCACCACCCAACAGGGGCAGTATGCATTGGCGGAACTCCATAAATAAATATGTGGAAACCATCCAAGCGGCAGAACTTTGGCGCACAAGGCCCATACCCAAGGCTACTACTGGCCAATTGTCTGACTGATTTTTGTATAGACCAAAATATGTAGATCACCCAAATTCTCAACATTCCCACCTATAACTAAATCGGCCCCTAAGAACAAATACTAAAACTTGTTCGACCAATTTTCGACACGACTACCAAAGACTAACTAAAGTCCTCAAGAATAAAGCATTCAAAACTTGTCAACATGGCTACTGATTGACTAAATTTGATTAAAACATGTAACCGTCCTCTTGTAAAAGGGATCAAACATTAAAAATTGAGTTTGGTCTAAATCACTGCAAGTGCACTTGTCATTCAAGTAATAAAAGTGGATTTAAGTCCTGATATCATTCCCATGAGGATTAATGTCCCATCTACTCAAGATCCTTACTATTTGAACTCCAATGTTTAAAAATGATTGGGTTTTAAACTAGAGTAATAGTAAAAACTAAAATAAAATTCTATGACTACATGTAAGGAATTCAAATAATTGGATTGGAAAGTTCACTGGGTAAGTTAACATTAGGAAATAAATCAGTGTACAATTATGAATTTCTGCATCATTTCATAACATAGTTCAACCATTAGTTTGAAATCTGAACTTGTCAAAGATGTCAGGTAATATGGTTGGGATTTCTCCATACACCATACATTTCACTAATCAGAGATCCATGTTCCTTTCGGATACATGAGTTTAATCAGTTACTTGTAGAATTTAAACCTCTTTCTAAGATCTGGGTATTTTTCCTTTTTAGTACTTCATACTCAAATCTTAGGACTGTAGAATTCTTGCCCCTTTAGACAAGATATTGCAAGCTTTCTCCAATCTAATTGGTATCTCATCCATCGAATCTGATAAGATTATCTCTCTCCTTGATTAGATCTATGCTAACATGGGATCAAGATCCTCTCATCAGATTGAGGAGAGACCTTTAATAAATTAAATTGATACATCATCCAACTATCCTCACATCATGAGTAAGTTAGTGATCTTCCAGAATCCAGTAGTTCCATAATATTAGTCTAACATACCTCTAAGTAACTGCTCTTTACCCTCAGGAATCTCCATCTCTGTGTCACTTAAAGGGCCTCCTGGAAACCAGAGCAAAGATACAACTCTTTTCTAGTTATAAGCTACTAATATTCCAAACATGTAGCTTCAAGAACAATACTAATCAAATAAATCCAAAATTTCGAACTATGACCGTCTTTCAAGTTTAGCAGAAAATAATAATCAACATCAATCCATTCCCAGAGGGAGCTCAGTCTTTCAAAACTGGATTACAAAAAATCGACTAACCTGGATTAGGGTAAATTCACCTGTGAATTGCAAACGAACCCGAATTAGATGAACTCCGTAAAATTTCCAAATTCATTAAATTAGACAATAATGAAAAATAGAATTTTATAAAGAACCCAGCTCGAAACTTCACTCCAGATTACTATTCAATCCAAAAAAAAAAAACTAACTAAAATGCTACTCTAAAACTAAATTTACGACAAGAAAAATGAAAGAAAAATAATATACAAAGAGTCTCCACTACCCAGTTCCCGGTTTTCATGATAGCTATGACACGCCCTAGATGTGTTTATTTATAGATTTTCAAATTATGGGCTACTTCAAGACATAAGTTGTGGATTCCCCAAATTACAGCCCAATTAGTTGCTTTGTCGTGACAAAGAAAATTCTGTCACGACATAGATTTTATCTTTGTTCCCCAACTCGTCAGTCCTACAAGCCATTACCACATGACTTTGTGATTTCTTTTGGAATTTTGTCGATAGACTTTGATTATGTCAAGGATGTGTTCCTAATCCTCTCATTGCTTTTATGTCACAATAGAGTTCTATAATGTCACGACCATAATATTTTTCGTTAAATTTTTCTGAATAGAGTACTTTGTCGTGAGGAGAGTTTTATCACCTTGGCGTCGATCACCATAGTCGGCCGCACTGGCAGTCGCCAAAGATATTTCTTCTTCGATTCACATCGGTCAACTTGTTTGTTGCAACATTGTGCATTGTTGCAATAAACCTGTCTTAGTTGTCTTAGTTCTTGTCCATTTCCCCACGTGACATAAAAATTCTCCATTTAAAGAAATCTCAATGTGAGTTTTTATTGCCGAGACATAATTTTCTATGTCAGACAGATTTCTCGCTCTTCCACTTTCTCGCTTTTTCAGAATGTAGTTTCCTCGTGTTTGAAGATTTGTAATTTTTCTTTAGAATTTATCGCAGTCAATAGATGTGTTTAGTATGAGTTCACTTTAACCTCATGCTGCATACACAAACTTTCTCATCAAAGTGATGAACTGCTCATCACGACTAATGTTGAAAGTTTATGACATAGTTTTCATCTATCATAATATATAATCTACCTGGGTCTTGTCATAAGTAGAGTCGCCATTACAACATAGAAGACTGTCAGTGTACTCTTGTCCAATCTTGTTTCATTGTTTCGCCATTTTCTATCGCTATTGCAGTCAAGTTTTTATCGCAATGCAACTTTTTTTTCCATCTTCATCCTTTGTAAATACAGACATGTGGAAGTTTGACATAGTTCCACCGCCGATTTTGATTTCACGTGACACAAAGCGGAATGACGCTTGCCGCTTCCTTCTTTCTATGAATCCGCCACGTCGCAACATTAAAATTCATTGCCCATATCAGAATAAGTCAGCCATCTCAAATCAGATGCAAATAGCCTTCCTTCAGTTAATCTACTGATCCTTGTTGGTACATAACTATGATGTGGTTCTATTAGGATTGTTGTTTGAGATTTTGAACTTTATCGCGATATAGAATTTTACGCCAATTTTTGTTTTCTTAGTCAAATTAGATTTTTTCTGCTTCAAAACCCGCAAAAACAAAGTCGGTGATTATTCCATAATTCAGCACATAAAATGAACCATATACTTAAATTATGTTGAAATGATTAGAAAATAGATTGAATAGACTCAATAAACATCCATGTAGTGGCGATGAACGCCATTTAAGATTTCAGATCATATCAACAAGCCCCCCATTTCAGGTGCCAACTTGTAACCTAACAACCATAATGCCTCAGTTTTTCAAGCAGGGGAAATAATATGAATAATCACACCACACCAAAGACAGCGTTGCCATCGGTAGCGATATCATTTGTAATGTGAGTCGTTCTTCGCCCATCATCAAAAAGATGTCATCCAATTCTAGAATGAATATCGTTTAGGGTTTCGGCACACAATGGGCTAGTAACCTACAATGTTTACACCTATAGTATACAAAGAACTTTTTTTTGCAACAAGCTATAAAATAAAGAACTGTATTTAACTCTTGAAACACAAAAGCAAATGTTTGTAGAACTATCCAAAGATAACTTCTCCTAAATGTTGAAAAACGCCTCAGATTCCACCAAGGAATGTAGACATTACCAGTATTCTGATGTCAGTAGGACCACCAATCTGAAACCAATTCCTGATGCCGCCATGGTCATTTACTACTGGATAAGTCTATAATCCTCAACATAAATCGATACTCACACTTTAACCTGGAATTCTAAAGAGGTTAACAGTCACATTAAAAACCTGGATAAAGCATAAGGACCAAAAGTTGTAATGGATATAAAATACTACCAAAGAAGATTCGGTAACCTATGCTAACAAAAGTGTAAACCGTATATTCCAAGATGACTTGGTCTTGAGAAGAGCCTTGAAACACTACATCCCAAACTGAGTTCACAACCAAACCCAAGCACATATACTAGTAGTCTCGAGGGGTGGGCCAATTGGCAAGGCCACAGCGCATGACTCCTGCATCACATACTGAATGCCACATCCGGTTATGTATTACGCATGAAATTTCCTCTTAAGTATTACATCAAAGACCGCTTCTGCAAAGATCAGGAAATTTTGTAACTTCTCCCTTCTAAAAGTCCACACGGTCGATATCCCGCAAAAATTTTTCCAACCAGATTTCTTGCTTTGAAGATCACGTACTTATAAAGTCCAGATACGTAAGCAATACTCGCTTTACTTTCTAAAGACTAAATCAGGTTTCTGCTCACTGTAATTCTCAAAGACTGCACTAGCTCCATGCTATCGGTACTTTCTCATGCGATATGGTCCTCAACTCCGCTAATGATAAAAGACAGTCCCCAATAGGGTCCACAGTGGGTACGTCTGCACAACATTGAATGGTCATTTAATCAGAGCTCCGAGCTTCAAATAAGATGTCATCAATATAATCTAACCTCAAATGGTTCTAAAAAGCATCAGCATCCTGAATAAGGTCAAGTTGTTTAATTAAAAAGATATATCTCATAAATATGTCATCGATTAATTAGTTGTTAATTAAGATATAGTGTCCTACAAGTCATTAGCCAAGAAAAAAGGATAAGAAGAGCTCAATATCAAGCTTTATACAAAAAAAAAAACACCAAAAACAAAAGAAGAGAAAGGATGTTCATTTAATCCTAAAGAGGCACTCTCATCAGATCTTCTTCGCAAGTGGTCTTCCTAGCCATGCAACCTATAACTGCCTTTAGAGAATGTCGCCAAGATGTGGGGACCAAGGCTCGCAGTTAATTTAGAGAAAGAAAATCTGGGGTGACTCAGTGCATACACTCCTCAGACCATCTGACATCACACATGTTGTGTTTGAAAACGTAACTAGCATCTACAGCGCAAAAAGATCACCCAAAGCCTTCTCTCGGTATTCTCCTTCACATGCCTCGTCCCATGGTGCCTTAACTGAGAGAGATATCTTTGCCTTTGAATTTGCCTCTAAGCTCCTCAGTAAGAGAGACATTCGACAACCCGGTAATTCAGTCTTTAAATCCTGATCTGGTCAGCCCCTTCTGCACACTCAATCCTCCAGCACTTTTCCACAGCGATCTCGACTTTAGCTGGGCCACCTCCATTTTTCCTCGCGCCGCCTCCTGCCAGGATGTCTGACAGCCAAGCAAACATAAGCTTCTCCAGCTCCCATCACTCACCTCTTTCTCACCCGCGACCCTCCTCTCTGGCTCCTCTTCGTCTGCCTCCCAATATCCGATCCGATCCGGCTCACTGCTGATCTCACAATGCCCCATGCTACCACACGCAGATAGAGCCTAATCCTCAACATCTTCAGCTTACTACGAACTCCAAAAGCCGTGCCTCATGTTTTGAGGGCAATGAGAGCCTATGTTGAGAAAGAAAATATTTGTGAAGAAATCAAACATCGGGTGCAAACAATCAACCAGTAGGCCCAACTGCTCATCAATGGTATGGCACATGATCCCGCCCTTCACATACACTTAATTCACCTTCATTCAAGGCCACAGAATGGGATATATTCTCCTATGATTTACATCATGGTGTAAAGTTGTTATAGTAAAGATCTCATGAGCCGGCCGCAGTGGGTCCTCTTATTCAAGCGGCCTGAGTCAATGAGCGCCGCACTTTCTATATAGCCCACGCCTTCCGACAAAGCTCACCCAATTCATTAGCTCATGTATGAATCAACACTCAATTATCAGCCTTTCGTCGCGCGAACTGTGGAGACTCACCCGCTTAGTTCATTCGTTGGTGGCGCACGTTTGTTTGTGATACTAAGCTTCCTCGGCGTATTTCTATTCATTAATGCAGAAGTTCCTGCCGTTAGCCATCTCACATGTTGACTAACTTTTTTTTGGAGGCATCCCGGGCGGCACCCCACAAACTGGCCTCGGGCACTGCCCAAGTCCACGCTATCACCGATCATTTCCAGAATTTCCTGTCGTCCTGCCGGCCTGTGGTGCTTCACGCCTGCAACTCGAGGCCACAGATGGTTCTCTCTGAGTTTCGAAACCCTTACAGCACCGTATAGCAAACCGCGATTAGTGAAACATTTTGTTTTCTCTCTCTCTGGCTGACTGGTTAATCACGATTCGCCAGCCCACAAATCCCTCCACCTCCCTCAGATAACCCTTCAACATCTGACTTTCTTTCTCTTCGTCATACAGTAGTCAATGTATCACTAAAAGTAAATAATCCATTTGACAAGTGGCCTAGGAACCGCCTTGCTCATGAAGAGCCTGAGCAATGAACTTTAGGATATCTCAAGTGTGATAAAATGTTGCCTTGAAAACCTCTGCATTTAGATTGATCAGGAAGACATGCACCAGTAGGGGGAAGGACTGCACCCAACTTAGTTCTTCTATAGATGAAGGAGCCCATGATACGCCTCCTCCTCTCTGATCTGGGCAACAAGGATGATCCAACTCGCCTCTAGACCCAAATTACCGCTTGGCCTCTGCTTGCACCTATCTACAAATCCATGAAGAAGATAGGTATGTTAATGGCACCATAACCTAGGGTGCAAGACATATACCAAAACAGAACTCAGACAAACCCGAACATAATGAACCCAGTCTGATTAAGTAGGTTCCCAAAGAGGCTTGTGATCATACCATGGGTCTCTGAATCGTCCAGTGATTTAATCATTTCCATCTGCTTCAGGGAGCTAAGCCTAAGACAATTGCAGCGGATCAGGTCGACATGACAGTGACCTCGGGGCCCCAAGTTTAAAGTGCAATGAAGACTCACTAATAGATGCCCACTGGTGGGAGAGTCAAAGACACTACAACCATCAAAACTGGGTAAGGATGCCTGATGATATGAGTGCAGAGTAGCTCTGCAAATAAGAATCCATCACCAACAATGAACGAGAGGAGGCGGTTTTAGCAACAAATTCTCGCAGTAAAATAGACGATATTTATCTCCCTCCCCAAAAGTTAAGGCAGCCATTCTTTTCCGACGTCTAAACTAATTTCGATAGAATTTCGTCAGATAACTCGCCTCTGGGCCGCACATGGTAGCAACTAAACCACTTGCAGTAGGCGTTCCCGTAGGGTACCCTCCTACTTCATCGTCAACAGTTGAAACCTCTTCATGACCTCTCACATCGAGACAGGCGCATAAAAATGGGGAGAAGAATGTAAGGGTCAACTCGAGGTCTAAAAAGCAAAAAAAAATAAAAAGAAAGTTAAGGAAAGAACCTCGAAGGAAAAATAAATCTCCGAGATTTTAAGAACCCACCAAGGATAAAAACCTAAAGAAAGTAAACAAAAACCTTGCGTTAGTAGACACCTCCAACCACGGAGACACCCAAGCAAACCAACGATGTGAAAAAGGCTTGAGTTGTAAACACTCATTGGAAAATCAAAAGTCGTCGAAGGTGATGGTCTCCAGCTGGTTCTTCGAAAGGGGAATTTATAGAAGCGGAGGAGATGGAAGATAAGAGTAAAAATCTCTTTAAAGATGGTAAATAAACACTCTTAATGAGTTCAATATCCTTATTTATGTGTAGGGCCCACGCACACATTAAAATGTATACTACAACGCAGATAATAGATTTGGCCATCGGGAGGCGTAATTCCCATGCGCGAAACACACATGAGTGTCGCCTCTAACGTATTTGAAAGTTCTAATTGTTTCTCACAAAACCTTCAACTCAATATTCACATTTGGAAACCACAATATTTTCCCCCAACCAAATAATAATAGCACAAAACAAGCTGAGAAAGGTGGTGATTGTGAGTGACCATAGATCTTCGTGATCGCGATCGATAGCTCCTGAGGGCTGGGGCAACTCGGCCTAGGTTGTGAAACGACCCATCTCTATCACCATTCTCACTAAGACCAAATGGTTTGATTTCAAACGAGAATATATAGAAGGCCGGCCAGAGTAAGGATTAAATCTCCTTTTTCCACGGGTTCGTCGGTGACCCGCCTGGGATTTCGTGGGCCTGCTTAGACAATTACTACACCGCATATGGGAATTCTATCCCATATGGGAAGTTTGTTACGAATAATAAGCACCTAAGTGAAATCCAAAAGTGATATTATCAACTGACTTCCTAAATTAACTTTACCTCGCTAAAGATAATCCCGAAAAGAGAAAAATAATCTTTATTGCAGAATTCAGTCAAGATAAGAAAAAGAAGATTTCCTCCCTCATACTAGGAGGAGATAAAATCCTACCTCGAGAAGGAAGGAGAAGATTTCAAGAACCAAACCCTATAAGTTGAAAAGATCCCCCACAAAGGGAAGGTAAGAATTTAACCCGCCTCGCACCTATTCTCTTCCTCACACTCCACATCTTTGCTTGATTTAATCACAGAAGAGGCAGCCCACTGCTGTACCTAAAACGCTCTTTTTTCAAGTTCATCAAGGCCGCTAATGCTCTGTGAAACTGAATCATAAAGTTAATCTCAAACTTAATGCCAGTGGACTGACGCATCAAAGTCCTATCACAGTCCAATGAATGTCTCATAATAAAACCAAGTGTTGCTATTTTACTTATTATTATTTTAACATTTCATTATTTTATATTATTTATATTAATGTTATTTAAAATTATAGCTACATTTCCAAAAAGAATTTTAATATTAAATTCATGTTCTTAATTTCCAAATCTTAAACAGTTGTTAGCATTTTTTAACTTTAAGCTAAACTGCAAAGCACAACCACGATTTTAACTTTAACCTTAAAACCGTGTGTCACCACCAATTTTAATTTTCTTAACTTAAACCGTAATTAGTAACTATGGCTTTTGCTTAAAATATTAAAATTATCACACCAATTATGGTAGACTCCAAGATTCGATTTCAATGGGGGCAGATTAACAGGCTAAAATTTATAAATTTTAACCTTAAATTTAATTGTTTAATACTTAGATATTTTAGGGGACAACTATAGCTGGAGTTCAAATCCCCAGATTTAATGAGGAACACAAAAATAATTCGCTGACAAGCAATCATTCTCGTCACCACCAATATTTGATGACATGAATCCTATGCAGGACGCACTAGTTTTAACATTTTTTTAAACATATATTAATTTGCAATTATTTTTGCAAGAAATATAATTGTGTGGCTATAATCTTAGCATATATTCTTCTTATATTATACATTCAAGCCTACCCGGCCCCTTTCACCTCTCATATTCATGTGCTTCCCAATCGTTTTATTTCTTCGTTTCCCCTCGTTTTCTTCTCTCTCTCTCTCTCTCTCTCTCTCTCTCTCTATATATATATATATATATATATATATATATATATATATATATATATATATATATATATAATACTCTAACCTGAAGAGCAAGTAGTCTACAAACTCCGATAAGAAAAAGTTCCAAAATAGCAATGAGGGAAAGTGATAATAGTCCATGGAGTGGTGAACATGAAGTGCTTGAATCCATCCAAGTATTCACTCCTATCATAAATGTTCTGAACACCCTCGCTCTTCAAACAGCACCGTCACAACACTATATCCATCGAAAAATCAAGTCAGCCTCTCTTCACCGCTATATAATAGAGTAAATCTCTCTGATCTCCCATCCTTTCAGAGTTTATACAAGATCGGAATGTGATGGAAGATCTAAGAGTTAGGATGAGTTTAGAGGTTTAGGTATAAGACGAATCTCAAAGGTAAGGAAATGTTATGGTTCAATGTTACAGGATCCCATTCGGGGTCGAGAGTATCATAGAATTCATGTTTAATAAAGGATTTTAGGTTTGAGTTCAATTGATGCAAAACACCTATTGAGTTAGTTTCATCAGTTTTCTAAAGGTGTTAGGCTATGCACGACTCAGTTTCTAAGGTTAGAGATAATGGTATTTATGGGTTTCGTGTTAAAACAAGTATTTGGAAATGTCTTTACATGGAACAAGATTTGGAAAGTTTTGTAGGTTGTGGTTGAGAATCTGGTTTGGAAAGCAAAGAAATATGGGATGAGTCGAGGTTAGAGGATAGATACTTACTGGCCACCTAAGGAATCCAACAAGGACAGCAGTCATCGATCCCGCTTACTCAAGGAATCCACCCGCGCAAGATATAAAAAGAACAAGAACTATACTGCTACCCATGAATCACCCGCTGACAGAATCAACGAACTCGCCACTCCAAGGAATCCACTCAAGAGATAAGAGAATAAAGAGGAACTCGTAAAAAGAGAAATCAAAATATTAAACCTGAACTGATAATGAAAGAGTACATTAGCGTATTTATAGTCCCATACTTCTAAATCGAATAAAGCACCTACTTTGATCTAGAAACAAAACTTTCTAAATTGAACAAAGAACTTTAAATTGTGTTATTACCTCAATCAAATCCAGGATTTAGAAGAATTATCAAAAAACCAATAATTGGATTTATCAACTTTTCAGCTCCACCAGTCTTAACCTTCAAGTCCTAATTGAAATCCAAAGATGCCATTTCGATAACTGTTTACAACCTTCTAACCGAACTCCATAATGAAGCGGTGATCTCTAATGTTTGTTAAAGAAGCTCCTCCATCAATCCCCATAGCTGGGAAAAAGACTTACCCTCAAGTCTTCACCATGAAGGGGCCTCTTATCTCGACATGAATGTATGTGAGAAGTCATAGTCATCGTATCAACTCAGAAGCATTCTCCTTTTACAATGATCTCGAAGACACCTACCATTGACTGAGCCTTCCAACTTCCAGTCGTACATCATTGTTAAGATGAACTCACTAAGTTCATTTACTTCAAACTTAAGTAGCTTTCCATAGTTTCTTTCCACATACTTTGGATATTTTTCAGCTCAAGCCTTCAAGCAGGCCTTCTGATTCCTTTTCGATCTTAACCTTAGGATCCTTTTTTAACCATCTCAAGTCCAACTACTTCTAACTCTGTACGGAAGTCAATAAAGAGCGTTTTCTACCCGCGCTTCCAACACTTCTCTGTGAAGCCGACGCTTAATCTCAGGGGGATTCCCTTCTCACTCTTGGCCTTCAAAACATCCAAAGTCATCACAGGTGAACCAACTTTTATTTCTTCTTCTAACTCAGATTTGAAACACGAACTCTTTCCCCTCCTCCCCTCTTCTGCACATACAGATTCAACTACTTTTAATGATCTCCCTTTCCCCTCTCAACTCTCCATCTTTCTTCAACTAGGCAAACCAATTTCCCCCGACAGTTTAGATTCAACTACATCTTTATGTCTTTCCGGCTACATCTTTTCTCAACTAGGTCAACTATCCTTTATTAGAATTATGGTAATATGTGTTCTAATTCTTGTACTAAAAAACACATCTTTGACTTGTGTCTACATTCTTGTCAGGTTTCAATCTTTATTTGAGATGGTGGTTTTATATTTACTAGGCTTCAAGTAGAACCTCAACAGCCTCCTTTAGCCAATAATCGTTAGTTGTAGTGTATCTCCATATTTTTTTAGCCTCAACTCTAAAGAAAGTTTCATCACATCTTGTATGACTACATATAGTTAGAAAATAACTCTAAAATATCAAATCAAAACTTAAACAATGGAAGCAAAACAGCATATTTCCTCAACTCTCTCAGAAGTCTCCCTTTGATATTAAAGTTTAAAATTTTAGTTTCAAATACCTCCACACTCAATTCTTATTGATTAAAATTTTAATTTTGATGTGGATGTCTTGATAATAACTGGGAAGGTACTTTCTTTTTTAAATTTTCTTTATCTTTTTTTTCCAAGTTTCAATTCTTCCTTATCATTCTTCAAATTGTCTTCAAGTTTTTCCTAGCCAAAATGGTGCATTCTTACACATCTTGATATTTACCATCCTACTTTTCATGCTCAAAGGTGGTCATTATACTTAAAGAGCATGCTCCATATTAAGTCAATCTAAGAATTCATTAGCATCACCCTTCCATCAAATTCTAGAAATGTCAAGTTTTGGATTGAATCTTAATCATAGCTACCACACCTCCTGGTAGTGTTCCTTACTACATTCCTAAGAGTAGCTAATGTTACCTCCTATGGTAATCATGGATTCATACATATCTTTAGCCTTCTTATGCTCAAAGAAACTTTGAGGTCGACTAGGTTCCAAATGTCTCTTCATCAAAATCATCTTTTTCCTCCTTGATCTTGTATTTTTTCCATAATTTTCCACTTCCAAGTTCTCCATAGACATAGGATCCTCTGCTTCTCAAACATTTTTGTAGATGCTGAAAGTAGTAAATTCCAAGATCACATATGTTGCTGGTGCTCTCCGTGGTTCCAACTACATTATAACTCTGTCTTTAGCACCAAGAAATCCATTTATCTTGTGATTAAAATGATCAAACTATAATTTAATACCACCATGCAAGGATGATCGTGATGGATGATCTAAAGGTTAGGTGCCTAGATGGCTTGTGGGAGTTGTATATGATGTAACTTTTGAAGGGTAAGGAAACATGTCTAGTTCCAAAAGGTTATCGGGTTCATTTGAGGTTTGGCTATGATGGAATTAAGGTTTATAATGCATCCAGCTATAGGTTTGAATGAGTTTGTTTGATGCAAATAGTCTTATTTTAGCTACTTTGGTTTTTAGGTTTTCTGTATGTTTAGTGGCTGCGACAAATTCGGGGGCTGTTTTATCCGAGGTCAGAATGATAATATTTTGTTTTTCTGTGTTATAAGAGCTTTCAAAGGGATTAAGTATAATAAGATTTATAAAGTTTTTGGCTTTTGTGGTTGAAGAATTGAATTTGAAAGTTAAAGAAATGAGGATGAGTTTGAGGTCAGGATATATACTTACTTTGTCACCCAATGAATCCACTCGTGACAAGAAGACATTAACTCGCCACTCAAGAGAATCTACTCAAGAAATATAATTCACCACCCAAAGAACTAATTAGATAAGAGAAGCAATCACTGCTACTCAAGAACACCAATAGATGGAAAACAGAGAACTCCTCAAAAGCTGAATCAAATATTTAGTTGTAACTCTGAATTGATAATTTAGTACTGCATTAGTGGGGAGACAGAGGTCTCTATGCTTCTAAATCAATAAAGAAACTCCTAGTTTTTGACTAGGAAAACAAACTTTCTAAATTCTGAATAAATAATCTAATGGGAAAAACATAGAACCCAAATCAAACCAAATTCTATAAAGAGATAAAAAACCATAATTGACCATATTCAACTCTTTCTTCACGTTGATCACGCTAATCTCATATATCCATTAAATTTGAATTTTTCCACAATGAAGACGTACACTCCTTGTAATGTTAGCTTGTACAAAGCTCCCGCATCACATCGTCATGATCTTAATATGTTCATAGAGGAGCTTAAAGCAAAGATTAATGCAGAGAAATATTGTTAGTATAAGAAGTACAAATTGTTCAGATCGATATGAAGATAATATAGAACTTTTTTTCATGTTTCATCGAAGAATGCCTCCAAGAGTCAGGTAAGACGATAGAGTTATAAATTGTTGTTATGCTTATTGGGTATATTTTCAAAGGATTTAGATGAAAACCACTAGTCATATTACATAAGTGATGGAACAATACGAGGCAGCAAGGAAAAGTTATTATATTGAACTTTGATTTGATCATATCTAGAATAAGTTCATAATGCCCTCATCCAAATTCAAATTCTAACAGTGTTAGGAAAACTATGTTGATGGGTATTCTCTCATTTGAAGAGTTCACTTTCTTTAATATATAACACAAATTAAAGAAGTACTTACTGAAGCAACCCACTATGTCAAAAAACCTGATTTTTTCCTTATATTCACCAGATCAATATGCTTGAAAGCATCTGTGAAGAGTTTGCAAACTATTAATATGATATGTGAATCTTAATTGAGTTTGGTTTTATGGTTAGAATAAAATTCAGTTCATGTTTCATTCCCATGATTGAAATTATTCACATGACATTTCTAAGAATAGTATAGTTTAAATGCACTATGACTCCTTTCCAACAGAAAGCAAGAGTCAAGCCCATGAACTGCTGACTGCTAAATGTTCGGACCTATGACAATGTATCTCCTCAACAACAACTATTTCCTCAGTCTGCGATGATCAACCAATGACATGGGTATTTTGAAAGAAAAGCATACGCATTCTCCTGCTTGAGAAGTTCAATAGTTCATGATCAGAAAGCAAAGATGTTAATGAAAGTGTTGAGTGACAAATGGCAATGCAGGTCTCTGCCTCCAGAATTTATAGTTTTGGCAGAATCTGCACACTCAGAGGGCACTGCCACCTGCCAATAAATGGAGTATTTACAAGAATCCACTAAAACAGTGAAAGGTGTTAAAGCTAAAGTCTTCCAAAAATCTTTCAATGAGTAATCCACACAACAACTCATCTTCCTTTATGATCTTCACTGAGCTAGTCAAGAGACAATTCATTTGAAGCACATGGTATTGTATGAGTTTACAGAATATCTAGAATTTTGGATACATTAAAAGATCCAGATATGTTCATCATCCTCAAAAAAGAGTAAGATAGATGATATCAAAGATTAATATATTTTTCTACTTTATAGTATCGAAAACCATGTATCGTTTTTATGACCCCATTCAGCAAAAAAGTCATCGAATAAGTCGGATGTTAAAGTCAGACTTAGAAGAAGGTAATGAACTGGGAGTCTCACAATCCATAATTTAGATGATGGGATTCCTTAACTTTCCAGCAAGATAAGAGAATGAGAATATGTCTCCGTTCCTTGCCATCAGATCAGTCATTCACTAATCTCGCTCATCTTTAAGTTTCGCTCTTCACCTAAACACTCAAGAACCAGAGATCATTTTTAAAGAAATTTATGAAGAAGCACATAACAATGTCAAATTTCCTAAATTGATAATCAACTGTTTGAAGAATCTATTTACATCAGTAAATGGACAATTAAATGATGAGGAAATGAAAGCCCGAAAGAAGATAATAAGAGTTGTTTGATATATTCCATATAAAAAGGGTGTTGGCCAATGGGATTTAATATAAGATCAATATTAAGCTAATGTTCCATTAAAATATAAAGTATGTAGGTTTACTCAGATGTGATACATTTAAATGTAAAGGGATAGAATTTGAAGAAACCTTTCCAATATAGTTCGAATAATTATGTACTTATTTTATCTATTATCATTTTCTCTTCTTCTTCTACTGGAAAGTTATCACTGATAAGTCGAACTGTAATTGAACTTTTGATAAGAAGTGTAAGGTGATCAACCAAAAAGGCTAATGTCATTTAAAGATAGAGCAACCATTCTGAGTAAATAACTTGATAGCTTCCAAAACAAAGAACCATGCTTCACGTATGGGAGAACTGACAATATCTTAGCAATGTTCTGATCAAAGTCCATCTGATTTTAACTTTATTCGTCAAGCAAAGGTATTGTTCCTAATATTTCTGTCCTATGTTGATGATTCTGACTAAGATAGCAATAATCTGTGATCATTGACTCGAGTTTAGTCACCAATGAAAGATTGAGTCTGACATCACCTCCATCAAGATAATGAATCTCTTCCATATTGAAACAGTTGAGTGACAGATGGATCTTTGATGTCCTACATGTTATATTAATGACATTCCGTGTTTATTTAGTTTGTAATACTCAGACACCTTAGTAAAATACAAATCAAAGTTATGTTTTGAATGATTGAGTAAGAAAAATTGATTTTAAACTCTATCAAAACTTGTAGGTAATGACACATCACAAATGAGTAAGCCAAACACTCATGGCAATAAGTCTCATCCAAAGCTTATGGCATCCAAGAGGCATCATCACTGGGGCCACTGCAAAAGAACTTGAGATCAAACAAATGTCTATTCTGGATGTGGTACATATAATAACTGTGCCAGATATGTTCTGACAGAATTGGAGGCTATGTTATTGATCACAATAGTACTACATGTTGTGTTTTCTTGAGATTATGAGCTATTTTTAGATCCTCAAAGAAACACCACGTTTATCATCTTGGAAGAAGAGAGTGTTTAACAGCATCCCGCTACATCATGTCCTGTCGATAATAAACTCTAGACAGATATGAACTAGGTCTAAGTAAGAATAAGTTGATTGTTTTATTTCCACTAATAAATCCACAAATATAATATAAATGAATTCAGTCTATCATAGTGAACAAGGTATACATGATACACGCCACCTCACTTCATACCAAGGAGATGACATCAAGATTGGAATATTGTGTGGTAATAAGTAAAAAGCTTCCTGATGAATTACTCTGTTTACTCTACTTTCTATAGTTCATGAACTAAGAGACTATAAGGGTAGATTTTTATAATAAGGGAGGGAAGTAGAAACATTAATGTAGAAATTATTTCTACGATATTTAACGTGAGTAGTTCAAGTCGAGTTGTGTCACAATATAATTTTATTTTTTCAATGAGCTAGTTTACTATTTTTAAGAGTCAGACATATGAGTAGAAAGTAAATTCTTTCTATGGTTTGTTATATTCTCTAATTATTTAAAGGTTTATTATAGAGAATAAAGATATTCCTTTGGCTCACTCCCTTGCCTTCTTAATGTTTGATTAAATTCCTCATTGAACTCCTCTTGTCAGTAGCATAGCTTTCCCAGTTTTTCAACAAAGCATATAAAGAGTGACCGCATAGCCATCCAGAGCATCTGCATTGCAGCTTAAAATGGTTCCAGAATCCTGGGGTATCAGGAGTCAAGCCAACATCATCTGAGAAAGATTTAGGTAAATGAAGAAGTGGGATTTTGTCGAGGCATACTAAGAGTAGAGTGCGAACCCACTTGAAAATTCCACTCGCTCAATGACACGAGCCAAAAAGCAGAGATTCAAGAAGCCTTAATGTTTTAATTCAAGACGCCCAAGTGGAAGGTGCTCATGTCTAATCTCAAAGAGAAATGAAGATGGTCCATGTCATCAAGGTAATCCGCATTTTGACCATGACCCAGCGGCTTTAACTATTTGATCGGTTGCTATTTTTTTTGAGCCGATTCAAGTAATATTCGGTAAGATTTTCGTTGATTTGCTGATGATTTGTTCCTAATTTGCTGCTATTTTGAAGCCACGGTAGCTTATTTTGAAGTTCCTTTAATTTTGTTGTTGATTTGTTCCTATTCATGCTGATTTGCTACTAAGTCTTGTCCTAAATTATATAGTTTCTTCTTGCGGACGCTTAGCAGTGTAGTTTAGAAATATATGTTAAGTTTCTTTCTAGTTTTCGCTGAATATCGTCTTTATTTTCATGATTTTTGGGCTTCCTATTTATGTGCCTATTATCCTACTCGAAATCATTCATATTCCGTGTCTACAAGACTTATCAATCTGATTCTGACCACCGATTTGGCGTCTCATATACTGTTCTGCTTCCTTGCTAACAGGTCAAGGTCATCCATCCAAGCCAAATACGAGCCGCTTCTTCTCGAGCTAATTTGATCATGGTCTCCCTGTACAAGTTGATTCGATTCGTATCAAATTTGAAAGAAATTTCTGTCATGGAACTCATTCTATTACTCTGCCAGAGATGGATTCCAATAACTTAAGTTTTCGATGTAATGAAAAGATTTAGATGTTCCATGTGTTTGATTTTTCCCTAGCCAACATAAATCCATTCATTCCTACTTAAGTCTTAATTCACCTACAAGATTCTTTTTTTTTTACCCCATCAACTTATAACATGTTTTATTATGTGATGATATTAGTTTTATTGAACATAAAATGTAATGGGGTGTAAACATGAACCATTAAGGTAAATTTGTAATTTCAAAGAAACATATTGTAAACTCCAACCCTTTTCTTTTGATCATTACTCATTCCCCAAGATAGCCCCGAGAATCCCTGAAAATGCTTTAAAAAGAAAAAAGTTAAGGTAAACATAAAGGACTACACATCACAGATTATAAGATATCTTTCAATGTTATATTTAATTTTTCTTACACTTTAGGCACTAGGTAAAAAGAGGATAAATTTGTGTTTAGGTAGTTTATGATGTTAAAGAAAATTT
>JAEQBH010007844.1:0-166819 GCA_016808115.1 Tetrastigma voinierianum | reverse complement strand
ATTTCGTAATATTCAGAAGGCAGATGGAATTAAACCGCGTTTTAGAGCATCTGTGTTTACAGTGCCCGTAAATGATTTTACGATGCGACCCGAAGTCACATATCGCCCGCAGTACTCTTAACGCATAGTGGTGCCGATGAAATGAGTAGAGAAAATGGCGATTAGAATGTGCTTGAGATATCAAATCTGATAAAAAAGAAGGACATAAAAGGTCATTTGGAATAGTTAAATGAGGGGAAAGAGCCCAAATTGACCAGTATGTCTCTTTTATTCAAAGAATCAAAAGCAATGAAGAGGGGAGTGGATACAGGGTAGGTTGCAGTTATTTTCTGTAGAGAAAGTCTCTGAACTATACTGTAGAAATGTGATTGATCCGGCAGTGGCGAGCTTGGGAGACCAGAAGGAAAAAGCATTCGCGGGAGGCGGGAAGCTCACAAAATGAACTAAAATTTATGAGTTTTGGCCAAACTCAAGATGGGATTTTCTCCTATTGAGTTTTACTCATTTTAAATGTTTTAATGTTTTGGGATTTGAATAGGTAAATTAAAGGTAGTTGATGATCCCAAAACTTGGACGGTGTTAAAAATTCTTGAGAGGGATTTTTCTACCATCTGTGATGATCAGAAAATTTAGTGGGTCACGGGCTGTTTGGGTTGATTTAAGTGTACATTCATGTGCACATCATGTGTTGGTAGTTTTGATTGAAGTAGGAAATGGGCGTGAAATACGGGTTCACGAGTGGACCGTTGATTTCAATGATTTTCGGGAATAATGGCGAGGTTTTACTATTTCGACAATGTTAAAAACTCATATTTTGTGAAAACTCCATGTGTTTAATTCGGTAGATTTAAATAAATCGCATTGTGATCATGCGAAGGAGCTTCAGATTTTGATGTATTAAGGAAATTTCACATGACGCGTTATGTCAGGTCGAATAACTGTGAATATCATGCATGTTCATATATTTGACCAGTGAAATTCAAACATATATTAGGTCAACATGTGCGTTCACATCTGCTGGAATCTTGGTTATAAAGTTAGTGCGGCAGTATAAGTCTAGAAAGCGATTTGGAGGAATGATACAAAATCATTAATCATCGGAGGGTAGTCCTAAACTAAAAATAATAATGTTAGGCGCCCAGGTGATATTCGCGGATGAAGTCCACACCAAACAATTAAACATATCAATCGTTGGAATTATTGATTGATATATGTACATCAGGAAGTTTGTCCATGGTAAAGGCGCTAATCATTACATCACAGAACGGCGGTGTGAGAAGTCGTGAAGGGGACTCGTGGGATACGGGTTGATCGTAGAACATTCAAGGCGGATCATGGATTTGCGAGAATGTGTTTACTTTTCAGGTGTGCCCGCGCTGGTGTTGAAGCCAAGCCGCGCCGGGGCGTTCTCCTCTTGAGCTGGCACCGTCGTCAGGACCCCCTTTTTCTGAGTCTGGAAGGCGTGCGAGAATGACTCTTTCTAAAAACGGAAGATTTAGAAAGAAAACTTAGTTTGTGGCTTTATTATATACACAATATATTCGAACTTTTTTGAAGTTTTAATGACATTGCATATGTATAAAATAAAACAATTAACCTCATTATAACTAATAGTACTCTGTTTAGTTCATAGTTGGCATCTTATATTGAAATCTTTGTTATAAGGCTAGTGACGTATTGGATATATATATATTGCATATATTCAGATGTTTGAACGGGAAATAAATGCAGTTTTACATAGAGTCAGTGAAACTCCATTGCACAAAGGGAACTCTGCCTTATTTTAAATGAAAAATGTCGAGGTTACCCCGACGTTCACGTCCATGAGTTGTGGTGAGTGATCAACGGTTACAGTTGAGACCTACGTAATGGTAAAATGGTTATACCATATTCGAGAAATCAATAAGCGTGCCATACCATGTTACCTATGCTTGCTGCATTAAGTACACACCGAGCCTCGCACCGTGGCGCTAATAAACCTGTGTTTTGACATCGCGTGGCAGCCCAGCAACCTCGGTGAAGCCAGGCCATAATGTGGCGAAGCTAATAAACCACCAAGATGAGGCCGGCCATCGCGTGGCAGCTAACAGGCCCTCCCGGGTAAACCGACCTCACGGTCGTGGAATATGTATAACCGTTGGATGAATCAACCTCACGTTACGTGTAACACAGCTAAGCCAGCGTCAGATTAGCCAGGCACCTCTGGTCGTGGAAATAATGTATAACGGATTGGATGAATCCAACCTCGCGTCCGTGTGACTAATAGTGTCGAGATGCAAAGCCCGACCCTCGCGTTTGAACGCGGAAATAGCTGTGCGAAGCGCCGTTGGATGAAGATCACAGCCTCGCGATAACACCATTGACGACCGTTTTTCGCTAATGGATAGCCGATTAGTCTGTGCGCGCGGTATGGGCGTAACGACAACGCGGACGAATGCTACTCACATATGCTTTTCCAGCGTCGTTGTATAATATAACGGCAGCAGTGTCTTACTCACACATGTGCTTTTCCGCGATGTTGTATTATAATATAACAACCAACGCGGTATCGCCACTTTCATATCCTTTTCAAACGCGTCTTTGTATTACTATAATATAACCTTGACCACGATTATCCTTTCTCACATATACTTTTCCATTGATACTGTATTATAAAATAACAAGCCAACCTGGTATCGCATACATATACTCTTCCAACAATGCTTTGTATTATTATATAACCACTAACCACGGTATCCTTGCTGCACATATACTCAGCGTCTTTGTATTATAATATAACGACAACCTGGTAATCCATACTCACATATTCTTTCAATCTTGTATTATAATATAACGACCAACACAATAATAGCACTCACCTTCTGTACTTTTCCAGCGATCACAGCGGCCCATAAATTTAATTTCAACAACTTAATCAAATATATTGATGAATTTCAATTCGTAATTCATTACGAAATTGAAATACCATAATGAAAGTATTCACCATATTGTTTTAAGCACTAAAACTATAAGAATAATTTGACGTAAGCTAAAATCATAAGGCGTCTCAAAATCCATTCCTTACATCAATAAATTTTCAAAGTGGTTTAAACCTCGATCCATTTTATTTTTTATATTTAAATACCACTGAGACTCATCCATGAACTGTTAAAAACTTCCAAAATTTTGATATTGGCAAGTCTCCCATGAAAATAATGTTGTTTTTATATGAGAACAGAGATCGTCACATTTCATGTATAAGCATAACCGTCGATCGAAATGATATATTTATTAAATAATTAACCATAATTATATATAATATAATACCCCAAAACATCTAATACTTTCACACGGAAGCTACCAGAATGACTCAGTCTTGTCCTCACGAAGCCAGGATCGTCTCGACGTAGTGAGTGCTGTAATATAAATAAAACACCACTTAGGCTCCAATAATTGAACCAACAACATTAGGATGCCCCAGAAGCCTTAGAATAACTTTTAGAACTACTTAAGAATATCAGATTCAGACTCAAACCTGGTCAATTTGAGTGCCCTATAGGCCATTTTAAAGAGTGAGGGCTTTTCACGGAGCTAATTTCTCGAGAAATTGTTGATCCGATAATTCCATAAAAACATCCAATTTCACTAATCCAACTGGTTTGCAAACTTGACCAATTGTGCTCTATTTCAGTCCAAACTTCTCGATAATTACCCGAAACAACCTAAAAATGGAAGCAGCAGCAGACAAAATTTTACAAACACATATCAATGGAATACGAAGACCAGGAACACATCAAATACCTCACCTTAATTCAAAGGTTGCTTTGTGAGTGGCCCAGGAAAACTTCGATCAACAGTCGAAACTCCTTTGTTTTTGTCGTATTTTTCAAGCGTTGAGGAATCTGCAAAAAGGGACCACGGAAATGAGTTCAGAGGGGTCCAAAATGAGTGAAGAGGTATGGGTGAGGCACAAATGTTTTGAAAACACAAAAATCAGAGCCAGGAGGTGGCGACCGCGCCATGCCACCGGAAACTGATCCAAGCGCGTCAAGCGGCGGCTGACTGGAGGCCGGCGTGTTGGTCATCTGTTAGATCCTCCTCCTCTACTGAATGGCGTGGCCAGCCTGATGATACAGGTGGCGAATGACTCCCCAGCTGGCTCGATCGGCTAGTAGATCAGCATTTGGTCGGAGTTTTGGTTTGGGATGCTCTGGGGTTTCAGGGGTTGGATCACTCATGGCACCCAAAACTAGGCTTATAGAGCCTAGGGTTGTTTGGGTAAAATCCGGCGACTTGGCCCGATAAAATCTGCATTGGTGAACTTACGGGACACTTCTTGCATAAAGTAAAATCCCGGTTTGGCGTTCGCCATCTGTGAACTGTATCGACAGGGCACTAAAAATAGTGTCTTATTCAACCCAAGATTATTCATCCTTGAAAAAGTCAACTTGGCCCCACCCGCTATTGGTTGGTCAGAACTTGGTCGAAACTTGTTAAAAACTTGTATTATTTTACAAGTGCAGATGGTTACAAATTAACCACCAGTGTTTTAAAATTATAAAGCTAAATTACCCTTAGAACATACCAGAAGCAAGAAATGTACCTTTATTTGTACCGATCACTTGTAGTATTTTACATTCCTTCTTTGTGTGTTCTTCCGCACTGCAAAGAAACAACTTTTGTTTTTCTCTTTGATACTGGCTTCTTTTAGGTTGTGATTTATCAGCCCCGACTTTAGTATTTTTCTTTTATGCCATATCACTTATTTTTAGGGTGCGTGACAGTTGGCACCTTCAGATTACATCTTGCTTCAATCCTCTAACTTTCTCTTGTACCACAATCTGAGAAATGAGCTCATTCAGATACAATTTATCCTTTTGGTAGTTGTAACTAACCTTAAACTGGTTGTATTGTGTGGGAAGTGAGGCAGCTGCTAGATGCATGAGGCATGTGTGGCCGCGCCCCAAAACCGAGTGTCCAGTTGACTCACCGATAACCATGAAATCTATATCTCGTGTCATGAGACACATGTGCAAAAATGTTCGCGGGCCAACACATCATATTTATAAAATGTATGTTACTATGCAAAACATGATTTAATTACATTTGTTTACAATTGTATTTCATTACAAATTATACAAAAATGGGTCTCTTGCCGGAATTTTACAAATTACAAGACCAAAGGCTAATAGTGTTTGCGAAACCTGACTCTGGATAGGTCCCATCCCCCGAGTGCGTCTTCGGTGCACGAAAATAGTATTTCCTCGACGGGGGTAGAGGCAATGCCAGTGGTGAATTTTCCTACTTAGGTTACTCACTTCCTAAGTGCAATGCAATGACACAAAACATTCAACGCTATGTATATCACTCATGCATATATTAACAAAATTAATTCCATAAATCATGTTAATTCAAATTTAACAATAACATGAGATTAGCTCACTTCAGGCTAGGCACAATGGCGGGTTAAACTTGGAACAGCCCACAATCTGTCACTCGACATGTTATTCACTCTTGGCAATAACACAACATCACACAAATCATATAAGACGTGAATTTGTCAAGAAATACTATCTGGGGTTTACTTTTCAGTCACGAATCTTTGGAACGAAACCGCGACGCATCAGAGCCTCAACAAATCCACATCCGTTGCAACGCCGAAGCAAAAGTAAACCGTGGGAGAAAAAACCCTACATTTGTAGTTTGAAGAGCTTCCCGAATACCGGTCTTGGCCAGTGAGAAGCTCTCACTACATGAGGAATCGCTCTCCTGCCACTCAGCTGACCTTGGGTGGATCGATCGTCGGAAAACTGAGAAGGAATTGGAACCTCTCTAAAACCCTCACCTTTTCTCTCTCTATCTTTCTAGGTTCAGTTCTCCCTCCTCTATTCTTTCCCTCCCAAACCAAGTTGGTCAAGATTGGGACAAGAGAAGGTCCTCTCAAATACTCCCATATCAAATTCCTAATGGTTGAGAGGATTACACCTTATCCTCTTGCCATCCAGCCACTTGAGGATTTCCTCTCTAATGGCACT
Source organism: Tetrastigma voinierianum (assembly GCA_016808115.1). Classification (NCBI taxonomy): domain Eukaryota; kingdom Viridiplantae; phylum Streptophyta; class Magnoliopsida; order Vitales; family Vitaceae; genus Tetrastigma; species Tetrastigma voinierianum. Next base: position 160,805 of record JAEQBH010007844.1, on the reverse strand, counting down.
TGGTGCCATGTGTCACATGTGAGCCCCACTTGAGCTCAATGTTTGACTCTCCCATAGCTTGACGTGGCTTTCTTGAGGCCACTCGCAAAGTGTACCAAGGTATTAAGCTCCTCTAGGTATAAGCGTGAAATTTAGATATGAGATTCGACGAGAGTAGACGTGGTAGCTAGATTTCGCGAGACGTTCCAGCAGTGAAGTCCGTTTAGTCATCAGGATCGAAAAATTACGGATTTTCAGCGAGAAGTACCATTTTATCCCTTCCTTAGAAAACATGGATTTTAGAGGTCTACGACGCATGTCATGAAAACTCGAGCTTTAAAGCTTTTAAGTTTTGAAGCAATATGAGACACATTTCATGATGTGCTCCCTTACATTACAACCTGTCTTTATACTACATGGTAATCAAGCACAATAAATGTGTGCTTATTTCCTCCTTATCATTCTTTGCAAGTAGGTTTTGGAGTTTTGGTAAGGGTATTTGCATTAGTAATTTCCTCATATCACGGCACCCCTAAATGCCTCTGAAATACTGCGTTTAATGATCATAAGACTCATGCGATTCGAGTGCTCCCACTTATCTTTGTTAAATCTATCGGGGAAGGAACTCGAATGCAGCCAAGATAGTGGGACATCTAGCCAGGTGCAAGATCTAGATCCAGCTTGGAGCGAAACGACCAAAATGTTCTCTTTCCGTCCTTAAAGTTAGACCCATTGGTATGGTTATGTGTATAACATACATAAAATCCTATAAAATTCTGGATAATATATATTCTAAAAACTATAATTATATATTAAAATACTATAAAAGTATAAGCCCAACAAATATTAGTTTGAATCCGGGCTTAGAAATCAAATTCACAAAAAAAAAAATTAATTTAAAACAAAGTATCACCTTGGTTTGAATTCATACTGAATCTGAATATATACTCTATATATATATATATATATATATATATATATATATATATATATATATATATATATATATATATATATTAACTTCAGGTTTGAAACCAAAGATGAATTTGTAACCTGAACCCATACAAAAAATATATATTTCTTTTTAAACTGAAGGATTTTTTAGAATTAAAAAAAAAACTACTTACTTCTGCGGAATCCAATCTTTTCTTTTTTTAATTAAAAAATCCTTTAAAGTAAATTAAAAACTCACGGCGAATCTCAAAATATAAAATCGTCAATCACTACAAACGGAAAAGTGATTTGATTTGAATTTTTTATCAATCCTTAAACAGATTCACATATTTCTGGAATCTCATGATACAAGTTTTCAGATTTAATTATTTAAAATCACATTAGAAAACAATTTTGAGTGCATGATATGAATCCATATGTAAAAAAAAAAAAAAAAAGCAGGAGATAAATTAATTAAATCTCAAAAGAATCAAATATGGATTAGTTGGCTTGCAGTACTACTTATTAGAATTATTGATTCCCTACCCGAATAGTAAGAAAATCCTTCTTTCTTAACACACTTCCTTCCATGGAATTAAATTTTTTTCTTCTACAGTAAACGATATAAAAAGTCATTCTTTTATGTGTAGCTTCAACCCATTTTTTTCCTTCAGTTTTGCTTCAAAAATAATTGTTCGTAGCGCGAATTGATGGATTAATTCATATAAGGCAAAACCTAAATAATCATGTTCTACCATTTAATTAAAGAGATATTAAGTTTGTATAAGCGGAGCGTACTTGTTTCCATTATCGAAAGTCATGAATATAACGATCTTCCAAATTTGAGATGCTTGCCCTATTGACAAAGAGTGATAGGGATGTAGAGAGAGAAGAAGAAAAAACTAGGGTTCCTTTTTGCCCACCTTATGAATTGGGGACCATAACCTAATATTTGTACTAATTAGATATTTCATTGAATTTACCTCATCAAATTAAAAGTATTCATATCACATCCACACATTAATTCATCTACGATTATGCCATAAGCCAATTATTTATTTCCAATTAGATGCGCTTTAAATAGACTTAAATTCAAAGTGAGTTGCATGAAAATATTTAATATTTACATACATGGCCCATCCACACTTTTATGATTCTGAGAGGACTTGTTCGGCTCTAATTAGGTGGTGAGGTTGTTTGCTCAAATGGTATGGTAAGTTGCATGGTGTTAAGATCAATAATCTTGTCTCACAAAGATGCGTGTTCATAGTAAATTCTTGTCATAACTCTTTGCTTTCGCTGGAACTCCTATTGCGGCATGACCACACTATTTACACCACTGAAATATTTTGGAGACTCCTGCGAGAAGAGGCGCAGCACGGATGTGAATGGGATCCAGAAAGCTAGGTCCATGATAATGGATGAGGACTGGATAGAGATTTGTGGGTAATGAGAAGAAAAAAAAAAAAAAGGAAACAAGAAATAATTTTTTAAAATTTTTAGGGCTTTTATATAATTTGTAAAACTCAATCAAAAAAGGCTTGGAAAGTGGAACAGGTATAATGTTAATGCCAAACATCAAGCAGAGTTCTCAACATGCTTTATCGCATAGCACTAAGATCTCTCCTTGAGCCATAGGCAGAAATATATATAAAATTTTCAAGCAATGTTCTCTGACATAATCTGATAAAAAGCAAAATCTTATGATTCTACATAAATGATCTCTTAATGCGCACATATTGTCATCGCTAGCGAAATAGCGATTTGGAGAGGTAAAAACATTTTTCTCAACCTTGAACAATTTTTCCAAAGATTGGGATAAGATGAAAAAGAGTAGAGGTTGAGATGAAGATTGGAGAGATGGCGCCACCATTATATCACAAGGATCCCAGCTTGTGGCGCCATGCTGATTCTGATGGCCAGTTCTAATTTCAGGGGTGGTAGTGAAACTACATGCATGATGCAGACCTTCAGGTGCCATTATTCTCATTATTACTTGTTTTGCAAACCACCTGACATAGTCGTTCATACGAAGTTGCCAATTTAACTCGAACCCGACTAGGCTAACTTGGTCACCACTATTAGGATCAGGGTTACAGATATTAATTTAAATTAGTTAAATACTTGAGTCAAATTTAACTCGGCTTACCTAGATTTAAGGCATGGCGGTATTTTTAAATGAATCGGACCCAAATCAAACCAGGCTTAATTAAACTTGGCACATTAACCAGGCCAGCCAACCCCAAATACTGGATACCTCTGATCGTTCAAAATGTCTCTACTCCAGGAAGGAAGTTATATTAACATGGACAATAGATAAGAAAGAAGAAAAAGAAAAACATTAGCAAAATAGAGGTTACAAGGTTGCTAACTAGGGCCTTTAGTATATGTGTGGTGTTACTTGATGCAAAAGCTGGGCGATCGTTACGACTCCGTAGGGACATGCGCTAAGATGTCCCGATGCTGAATGCGATATGCCAAAAATGGGCAATACCGATTTAGGAGTTCTTGCAGAGCTTGGTCGGAGTCATTATAAAAGCGATTTTGTCATTTTCCTGGATTATTTCTTACCCATCACAACAAAAAAAAGCACAAATATCATCAAAAAATTTAAAGGCCAAATACAATGAAGTGAATATATTATATATATATATATCATATATATATCTATATATATATATATATATATAAGATTTAAGCTCAAATCAAATAGATTTCCCTAACAATTTCCATATCCATAATCATGCCCAAATCTCACAATAATCATGCCATGAAAGGGTCCACAAGCAGAAAATCTATAACCCAAGCAAGTGCTTAGCCTGAAACTAAAGCATTAGAAAAGGTAAAGAGAAATTTACTCAATTTTGGAAACTTAAATATGTAAGATACCAGGTGAGTTATCATGATGAAGATAAGAGGAAAAAAAGTTTAACGTTTGAGTTACAATGAGAAAGAATAGAAAGAAAAAAGAGAAAAGGTGGGAAAAGTGGGCCGAAATGGAGGATGGGAAGAAGGTAAAAGTAATTCGCTGTGGATGCCGATGTGAAGCCAGTGTGAGTCTTCGGCAATGGTGAGTCAGAGTGATGGAAAAAGGAAAGAAAGAAAAATGGCATAAAACAGGGAAAAAATGGAAGTAGGCTAGATTTGGCACCTTTAAAGAGGTGTTTTAAGTTTGTACCTCTGATTACAAAAAAGGAAAGAGAAAAAAAAGAGAAAGAATGAAGATGAAGGGAAGAAATGGTCTTAGGAGTAATGGGAGAGAGTGGATGAAGAGAATAGGAGTGGAGTATATGGCTTGCAGTATAGGGCATAGGGAATGGAAGGGAAGAAAAGCGCGATCTAATAGCTGTGAATCACGTCATGCATATTGACCCGGTCTTGTCAGAGATATTAAAATCCAAATCAAGGAGAGAGATAAGAGTAAATTTAATAAAGAAATGGTCTTGAGGTAATGGGGAGAGGGAAAGTGGAGAGAGATTTATTTATATATTTAAAAATATATATTAAAAAAAAAAATTTGTCTTTTAGAAAAAATAAAATTAAACTTTCCTTTTTGTTTATATATTTATATCTTGTTACACAGTTTCACGAGTCATAATAATTATAGAATCAAAAAAGATTAATTCATTTGGCAAAACAGTGAAATAATCATAAACTCTATCTAGAAGAGTATCCGAGGAAAATAAATTCTAGAAATAATCCCGAGGAAATCAGAATCTTGAGAAAATGGAATTAAATGTTCATTAATTTCATGAGTCGAGATTATAAAATCGCTTGCTGTTCTATTCCGAAAATAAAAAATAAATAAAAAAACAAGGAATAAATGTCATAAAAATTAAACGTGGATGAGCTAAATTTATTATTCAAATTATGAAAAAGTCTTGGAAAGTTATGAAATTGAAACTTTTCAAAAGTGCTTTTAATTTGAAAAATTCTTAATCAATTGATTAACTTCCTTTCTCTTTCTCTCCTTTGATTTAAATGCTCTTTCTCTTATTATTAACTTTACTCTCCTTATCTCTCTCACTTTGATTTGATTTAAATATACGCCTGCAAATCGTATGTGAAGCGTGACAGCAGCAGGCCTTTTTCTCTTCCACTCCAGGCTCCACATGCCCTATCGATGCACTATCTTCTCCTCATAAATCCACTTTCTCCATTGCCCAGACCATTTCTTCCTTCAATGCTATTACTTTTCTCTTGCATTTCCTCTCCCACTTTTGCACTCGTATGAAAGCAAATCTCAGAAAACACCTCAAAGAAAAAGCCAAACAGCCTACTTCCACTTTTCACTTGTTCTTTATACCATTTCACTTTCTCTTTCTTCCTTTTTCCAATAGGATTTCTACGATCGTCGGAAGATTTCTTGGCTTGGTCACCATCGGCTATCCATTGCCGTGACTTTCTTACCCTTAACTTAAAAATACTCGTTTTGAATCCGCTGCCACCTTTTCTCTTTTTCTTTCAATTTTTCTGCTACAACTCTTAGCACTGGCTTTCACTATCCTTTATTTATTATAACCAGCACAAAAATCTATATTTAAGTCTCAAAAATTGGTAAAATTTCTCTTCACCTTTTCTATGTTTTGGATTTGTACAAATAACATTTAAGGGTATAGATTTTACATTTGCAGACCTTTCATGGCATGATTATTGTGAGATTTGGGCATGATTATGGATATGGAGGCATTACAGTAGGGAAATCTATTTGAGGAATTGTGAGCTTAAATTTTGCTGTATATATATATATATGACCGACTGATGTGTGGCCGCTGGTACGGAGATCATTGTGCTTTTTGTTGTGATGGGTAAATAATGTCGAAGAAAAATGCCAAATGTGGTTTTTGCAATGTGACGACAAGTCTCATTAACTCGAATTTGTCTTGCCGTTACAGCATATGCGTATCTAGTATGTCAGGACATCTTAAGGGATAAAGACACAGCCGGTAGAGTAAATAGCGGGATCGGTTGAGGAGTTTTGCATCGTTCTTCCCAACACCACGCACTATAAAGGCCCTAGTTATAACCTGTGATCCTGCATTCTTCGTTTTATCATAACTCTTTCTTTTCCTTCTTTTTCTATCTATTGTCCGTATTAATATAACTTCTCCTTCGGGAGGAGAGAGCTTGTGTGAATGACTAGGAGTGGTAAACCGAGGCATTTGGGTTGGGTTGAATTTGGGTTAACACCGAACCGTCGAGGAGTGAATTAAGTTCTATTTGGGGACGAGATTTTTTTGGAGCGAAAAAAAATAAAGATCATGCCTTAATCAAACAAAGCGGGATTCATTGACGCTTTTTACAGGACCAATAAATTGCAGATGACTGATCTAATTTAGGGTGGACCAAGCCAACTGGCGGTTGGAGTGGGGCGTCAACCTCTATGGATATTCTATATTGTGGTTTTACAACAAGTGGCTTAATGAAGGGATCAAGCTCGGCATAGTGTATGCCCCCGATAAAATGGGTGTTTGCTTTGTAGTGAAGTGGGCTGTGCCCGCATGGCAAGCATAAGGCGACGTGGCCGGATCTGTGTTTGACGGGATATGTGTGGCGTCTATCTCCTCCAGATCTTGTTCGCCAAACACCCGTTCGGGGAGAGTGTACGAAGGTACATGAAATCTTTGACAGGTGTATAAAGTACAAGTGTCCTGCTTTGTAGTATTTGGAGGCCCCGAGTAGGAAATGAAGAGTTTATGGAACCCGGAATTTTGGTATGATCATAAAGATGCAATTGTCATTAAGCAATGAATACTTAGAAAAAATCAAAAGAAAATTAGTTAGAGATGGAGTCATAGTAAAAATTTCAAAAGTTAGTGACTGCAAATTAAAAAAGAGATGAGGAGCAATTTGCAATTTAGGAAAAGTGGAAAATATAAAAATGGGAAATTAAAACAAAATTTCCATTTTAATTCTCAAGTTTGCTACAACAAACATTAGGAAGAGGAGGAGCAAGAAGGAAGTGAGGAGGAAGGAAAAGGAGAGAGAGGTTCAAAAATCAGGTATGCACTTTATCTTAGAATCAAGTGTATTAGTTTCTAGGACTTTGGTAAAGGAGAATAGGTGCTCTCGGCACAGTGCAGGTTTTGTGTAAAGATCACCTGAGCCTTTGAATTGTTGGGGTTATGAGTGTAAGAAACAAACATGGAATCATCAAATTACACATGGTTGATAAAGAATTGGTGGACCTTGGAGTATAGTATTCTTGGTTTAAGCCCCTAGGGTTTTGTGTTTTTGAGGTTCAGCACCAATTCAAATGTTATTGGGGTTGTTTTAGATGATTTCAAGGATTGGTTTTTGGTATTATGAATTATAGAAGTTGGCCTTGGGGTGAATTGGCATCAAAAAGTGGAAAAAGCAGCAAAATGCGGGCAAATATGGAAGGTGTACGATAAACGAGCAATTAGTGTCTGGGGTACACACAGCAATGTGCAAGTACACATTAAGGAAATGCCGGTACACCTGTTGCAGTTTTCTGTTTCGACATTTTTATGTTTTGGCCACAACATATTTCTTTATCATTTGAGTGATTCAAGTGTTATCTCTTAAGTGACTCAGAGATGAAACTTAAAAGTAGGAATTGTGCTCAAATTCTGATCCTAATTGGCGGCACCTAAATTCCTCTCAAGGAAAGTGGGAGCTTTGTGTGCAGAAAAATTCACACTCGACTTTATGAGAGTAGTACGGGTTATGTCAGACTTTGAGTTTCGGTGCTGGAATTGGGTGATTCAGTTGGAATAGAACGCCTGGCACCTTAGCTTCACAAAAGAAGAGTATATAAGAAGTGCAGGCTAAGTCTGGGAAATAGTTAAGTTATGCGATTGGTTCGCGTGTGTTAGGTTGAGTGTGTGAGTTTAAAAACAAAGGCGAGATAAGTAACAGGCAGTTACTCAAGATTAGCAAAACAAAGAGAGGGTGAGTGTTCTAAACTCATTTTCCCAAATACTAGGTAATATTATTATTATTATTATAAATTGTTTACCTTTGACATTTACCATGGTTTGATACAGAGCCATTTTCAAGAAGCAAGCGATGAATTAGAAAGCAAAGCAAATGGTTTTGAGTTAAACCATTTTGAAAGAAAGCGTGGTTTTAAATTGTAAAACCATAATTAAGCGAAGCAAGCAAGTAAGTAAATGGTTTTGAATAATTAAACCCATTTATTTCAAGCAAGCGAAGCAACTAAGCAAATGGTTTTGAATATTGAAGCCATTTTTCAAGCAAGCAGCGAAGCAAATGGTTTCAAAGTGTAAAACCATTTTATAAAGAGCAAGCAAGCAAAAGAAGTTTGAAAACTTGAGGCCCTTCTCCTAGTTCTAAAGCAGAGCAACCGATCGAGGGTATTCCTGCGTGCCGCGATTGGTGTTAGGATTTCATACATGCATTGTAGTTTTGCACAGTCGGCAAACTTAGGACATCGTCATGCATTTAAAAGGAGGCGGTAGCGCGTCTGGAGTATATAAGGTTATGAGCTCTAACTAAGTATGGTGATGGCGACCGCGGTCAATTCCACCATATTCACTTAGGAGGAAAAGGTAGCGGGGACACGAGGTCCTTCCGCCGACACGAGTTGAGCGAGTTCGTGTTCAGCGAGTGCAACCGAAGAAAAAATAGGCCTCCGTTGGTTGATGTTTATAAGCATGATATCTTGTTTTGAAAAATCAACCATTGTTAGTTTCCGGGAAGCCTTGAGCTTCCGGGAGAGTTTTAAAGCAAACGTTGAGCCTAGGCTCCGTTTAGAATTTCAAAACGTCGGTTGAGCAACTCACCGACAGTTTATTTTCCAAAGCATGTGGTTGAGCTCAGAAGCTCCGTTTTATGAAAAAGGGTTTGAGGAAACTTTTAAAACAAGGTTTGTAGAAAGTTTTAAGGAACTTTTCAAACAAGATAAAGCAAGCAAGAAATTTTGAGAAGTTTTATAAACTTCAAGCAAACAAGCAAATAAGAGTTTTACAAGCTTTAAAGAAAAGCGACGAAACAAAGCAAGCAAGTGCAAAGCAAAAGCAAAAGGAAAGTTTGAAAAACTTTTAAAGCAAACAAAGCAAAGTAAAGTTTATGGAAAATATTTGTAAAAGAAAGTTTTACAGTTTTGAGATGTTTTCCGGAAAAACAAAACAATTTATAAAAGCATACACTCACTGAGCTCGTTTAGCTCATTATTTTGTATTTAAAAACTATTTTCGAGAATTCTGACCCAGTGCAGAAGGCGCTACCGAACCTGAAATAGAGTGCATCGACATTGTCTGAGTCTTGTAAATTAAGAATATTTTTAAGGGAAACACTTTGAATATGTATAATGGAACATATGTGCCTTTTATAGTTTGTATTAATGAGAATATGTTTGTATATTTGGTTGCCATATTTTGGATATAGTGTAAATTGGATGTATCAAAGATTTGGAATTAGACTATGTCACGGTAGGAAGTAAATCTCTTTGCCAGTTTTTACCATTTGCTAATTTTGCAAATCCTGAGTAGATAAATAAGAAAGAAATTTTGCCAGGAGGGTTAAGCAAGCAATATGGCTTGGCTTCACGGGGATTTCTGGTGGATTGGGGTAGCAGGCTGGGTTTTGTGGGTGGCCGACTACGCTCCCGCCCGGCCCGGTAGGGGTGGGATGTATCAGAGTAAGTATCAGAGCATAAATCTTGGCAACCATGCATGTTAAGTTTAAAGTACGCTTTATATGAAGTGATTCAAAGTATTAAACTGTTGATATTTTTGGTAAATACAGCACTGTCAGGAAGAGGATGTAAGGAGTCGATCTAGGAGAGTCGTTCCAGTGAGTTTCGGCGTCTGAAGTACTACAGAGATGAGGGCGTAGTAGGTTCCACCGCGCATCTATGAATCAGCCTCGGCGGTCGGGCCCGGACATCTGGCATCACCGAAGGAGCTCAAGTGCCGGGGAATGTTCACGGCGGAGCAAGTGGCACCAGTGCCTGAGATAGTAGCAATAGCGACGACAGGCCATGATCGCGACTCCGCGCCACCTAGAGGAGTTATGGAAGCAGGAGATGACAGAAATCACGGCGGAAGCAAACCATATAGCGGAAGTATTGATCGAGCGACTGGTTGTGGCTAGGCGGGTAAACGCAGGTATATGGAGTTAGCGAACCGCGGATGAGAAAGAGTCTTGTTTCCATTTTGATGGAAGGCAAGGCGCAGGATTGATGGGATGCCGTAGAAAGGAGGTATCACGATGGCATAACTTATGGGACCAATTCGGCAATTCAGCGACCGATTCTTTCACCGAGTCAAGGATTAAAGTGAGTTCTTCAAGTTGGAGCAGTTTAATGTCGATATCAGTATAATGAAGAAGTTCTCGAACTAGTTCGATTGCTTCCATACATTGACGAGATGAGAATCACAGAAATGCAAGAGGATTTTATTCGAGGACTACAACGGATCGAGTGCATTTATCGGTGGTCCCTTGAGAGGAATAAATTTGGGGACTTAGTAGAGGCAGCCGCTCGAGAGTTGAGTAAAAGCACTACAGTGATGTCGGAGTAGCGGGAAAGTAAGAGTAGAGGAGTGCACCGGGCGCGTCAATAAAGCTGGAACGATCTGACCAGAGGAACAAAGGCGAGAGGTTATAAGTGAGGTCGGTCGAAGGAGCTATCTCTGCGTCGAGGATGGAGTGAGGCCCCGGTTGCTATGATGGCACGCGAGTCTTCCTCACCGTATGTCAAATGTGTCGAGAAGCGACACCATGTGGGTGTGGAAGTCGTCTGGTGTTCAACGTAGCCCGGGGAAGGCCGACTGATAGGGTACTAGTGATTGAATGCTTGAAGCTCATCGTGGCGATCCTAATACCCGATCGCGAGGATGACACACAAAAGTCGGCGGGGAGGTTTCGGCGGAGGGAGCCCGGCCGGCCCGCGGGTAGAGGTGGCCGTGGTAGTAGAGCGGTGCCCGGGGGATCTGAGCGAGCCGCCGGCGGACCCGGAAACCCATATCGCGTGACTCGGCGAAGATGCGGATCGCGACTCGGATGTGATCCGCGGTATTTATTTCTATCATGATCATGATGCATATACCTTAAATGAGCCGCTGAGCTACATTCATTTGCATCGAAACCATTCTTGGAATCGTTGATCGAGATAGAGACCGGCCGTTAGAGGGTCATTATGAGAGTTTCCGCTTCCAGTACGGAGATCCATTGCCTCCATGAGCAGATATTCAGAGGAATAGTAGAGTTACGATTGAGGGGCAAGGAGTTCCCGGCGGATCTTGTAACTTTAAATATGAGGACTTCGATGTGGTTCCTGGAGGTATGTGGATTGGTTGTCTCGCCATAGAGCTACATTAGATTGATAAAAATAGGCGAGCAGACGAGAGTGGAGAGTAAAGTTAAAGAGGATTAAGTAAGAGATTTATCTTCATGATCCGCCATGTGCAGCATAAATGTCTTTGCGTAAAGGATGTCGGGGGTTATCAACATGTGGTGGAACCGGGAAGGAGGGGACTATATTAGATGAGATTCAGTTGTTGAAGGGTTCCCGGATGTGTTCCGGATGATATTGCGGGTTTACCTCTAGAAAAGAGGGTGGAGTTCACCATTGATTTGATCCCGGGGGCCCGAGCCATTTCCATTCCTCCCTTATAGGATGGCTCTGAGAGTTGAGGGAGCAAGGCTGGAGTTAGAAGAGTTATTGAGAGTAAAGGAGTTCATATTAGGCCGAGTATATCCGGCTGGGGAGCCAGTTATAGCCGTGAAAAAGAAAGATGGGAGTTTGGTTATGTATGAATTACGAGAGGCGAGTTGAGCAGAGTTACCATCCATGTCGGTATCACTCCCTAGGGTTGATGATTCGTACAGTCAACTCAAGGATCTCGGGAAGCCTTAACTCAAGATATAGACTTGAGGTGGGATATCATCAGGTGAAGTGCGGGAAGAGTGGTAGCACCTAATTTTTGCATTCCAGGACTCTGTACGGGCATTATGAGTTTTTGGTGATGCCATTTCGAGTTGACTAATGCTCGACCAGCGTTTATGGATTTGATGAGAGTATTCCAGCCGTATTTGAATGGGTTAAGATGTAGTTTTATTGATGATATTCTAGTGTATTTGGGGGTAGTTCGGAGGAACACCTTTCCAGAACACTGAGGATTATTCTGGGGCTAAGGGAAGGCAGTTTGTATGCCCGAGTTGAGGCAAGTGGCTTCGATTTTGGCTCGACAGGTGGCATTCCTAGGTCATGTGATTTCAGCTGATGGGGTGAGTGTGGATCCCCCGGAAGGCAAGCGATGGTAAGTGGAAGCCACCAAAGAATGTCGAGAGGGTGGGGAGCTTCCTTGGTTTAGCAGGTGCTATAGGAAGTTTGTTGAGGGGTTCTCCAGGATAGCAACCCCACTGACCAAGCTGACAAGGAAAGATGTCAAGTATGATTGGGTAGAAGCACATAGCGAGTTTTGAGGAGTTGAAGGGTAGATTGACAGGCCCAGGTTTAGCTTTGTGATGGGAGAGATGAATTTGTGGTTTATAGTGATGCTTCAGAGGCAGAACCTTGGTTGTGTTTTTTGATGCAAAATGATAAGGTGATTGCATATGCCTCTAGACAACTAAAGAAGCATGAGGAGAATTACCCTACACATGACTTAGAGCTAGCAGCAGTCGTGTTTGCACTAAAAATATGGAGACATTATTTATATGGTGTTCATTGTAGGATCTTTACAGATCATAAAAGCCTTCAATATTTTCACCCAAAAAGAGTTAAACACAGAGAGCGAAAGATGGCTTGAGTTGATTAGGACTGTTGTGCTATCGAGTACCATCCGGAAAGCTAATGTAAGTAGCGATGCCTTGGTGGGCGACCCGAGGAGAGTTCTTTGTCTCACATGAGATCAGGTTATCTGCCATTCGTGAATTGGATCACGAGACGTTAGAAGGGTGTATTAGAGGTTGAGATGCAGGCCTTGTTAGCCCGCGTTCCATGTTGGACTTCCTCTGGTGTTGATCAAATTCTAGCGGGGCGATCGGGATCCACAAATGATTATTAAGGAAGAGATAGAAAAGGGAAAGAAAGTAGAGTTTGATTAGAGAATGATGGCATGATAGTGAGAGGAGTCAGGAGAATGTGTGTGTGCCGAAGTATGTGGCCCGAAGAGAGAAATTATGGAAGAAGCACAGCTCATCATACCTGCTGTCTTCCATCGAGGGTAGTACCAAGATATGTGAACTTTGAAAGAACATTGGTGGAATGGGATGAAGAAAGAGATCGCAAGCATTCAAATGATTTGCCTAACTTTGTCGGCCAGTGAAGGCAGGAACATTAGCGGTATGAGAAGATCTGATTACTCTTTGTTCTGATATGGAAATGGAGAAGATCCTTATGGATTTTGTTACAGGGTCTTCCGTACTCAAAGGCACTTATGATCACGATATGGGTGATAGTTGATCGATTAACAAAGCCTGCTCATTTCCTACCAGTTAATGTTGAGGATTCTTTAGAAAAGTTGGCCAAGTTGTATGTGGATGAGATAGTAAGACTTCATGGGGTTCCGGTGTAGATGAAGTGTGTCGGATGAGACTGGGTTCACATCCGGGTTTTGGCTGGTTGCAAATAACCGTTAGGCACTGCTTTACATTTCAGCCTGACATTTTACCGTCCTCAGACGGATGGCGTCAGGAGAGAACTATTCGAAGTTAGAGGGATATCTTGAGCTTGTCAATGATGGAATTCAAAGGAAGTTGGGATACTCACTTAGCACTAATGGAGTTTGCCTACAACAATAGCTAAGCCGAGTATAAATGGCTCCGAGTACAGGGGCATTGTATGGCGGGAAATGTAGAACTCCGGTGTGCTGGGATGAGGTTGGTGAGAGAGAAGGCGCTGGGCTGAGATAATCGATCCGCCGGAGAAAGTGAAAAGTTGTTCGTATTAACGAAGATAGCAAAGATGAGCCGAGAAAAGCTATCGCGGAATGACCGTCATGGGCTGCACGGTCGAGATAGGTGACTAAGTCTTTTGAAGATTTCACCTTGGAAGGTGTGTTGAGATTTGGGAAATGAAATGAAACTTAAGTGAGGTATATTGGACCGCCGCGAAGTGAGAGCAAGTGAGGCCGGTGGCTCTACCGAGGTTGAGGTTGCCGAGTTATCAGGTTCATGATACATTCCATGTGTCGATGTTGAGAAATATCGGATCCTTCACAAGTATTGAGAGCAACGGTCTGGGTTGAGAGGGTGACTTATGAGGAGATACGTGCGGATAGTAGATGCGAGCAGGTGTTGAGGAAGCAAAGTGATTCCATTAGTTGAGTCTTATGGAAGAATCATGAGGGAGGTAGCTACTTGGGGCGGAGGCCCCGGATGTCATCAGGTACCCTCACATTTTGGATGGGGAAGCCATGTTGCTTCCCTTTTGTTTTGGGTTTAGTTTTCATTTCGAGGGACGAAATGTTCCCCAGGGGAGGATTTTGCTTGGCTTTTATTCTAGGAAATTAATACGAGTACATATTTATAGGGGTGTATAAGAGTACCAAATGCTCTGCCCAGTATTTTAGGAAACTGAAGTAGGAAATGAAAGAGTTTGGGCCGGAATTTTGGTATGATCATAAGAGGGTACAATTGTCATTAAGCAAATGAATATGAAAAATAAAAAATTAGTTAGAGATGGGCCATAGTAGAATTTCAAAAATTGACATTACAAAATTAAAGAGAGATAGGAGACAATTTTCAATTTAAGGGAAAATTGGAAAATATAAAAATGGGAAATTAAAACAAAATTTCATTTAGATTCAGAGTTTGCTTTAGCTTGGCTGCAGTAGGAGGAAGAGAAGGAGGGGAACAAGAAAGGAAGGGGAGGAAGGGAAGGAGAGGTTCAAAAATCAGGTATGCCTTTGTCTTAGAATCAAGTGTATTGGATTTCTAGGACTTGGCAGAGAGAATAAGGTCAGCTCACTTTGGTCTAGGTTTTATTAAAGAATCACACAAACCTTTGAATTGTTGGGGTTATGAGTGTAAAACCCCAATTGATGTAAAAAAAACATGGAATCATCAAATTATATGGTTTGATTTAGAATTGGTGGACCTTAGGTAGTGTTATTGGATTTTCACCGAAGGTTTTGAGGTTTGAGGTTCCAAAGCACCAATTCAAATGTTGTGGAGTTGTTTTTAGATGATTTCCAAGTTGGTTTTTGAGGTATTATGAATTATAGAAGTTGTATGGGGTGAATTGGCATCAAAAGTGGGAAAAACAACAAAATCTGGGCAAAATATGGAAGGTGTACCGGTACATGAACAGTAGTGTACCGGTACACCCCACCAGAAGCAAAAGTGTACCGGTACACATTAAGGTTGTACCGGTACACCCTGTTCTGGTTTTCCTGTTTAAAATGATTTTGTATTTTGGCTTGCTGCTCATTTCTTATCCGGTTGAGTGATTCAAGTGGCTCATAAACTAGACTTCAAGAACAAAACTTAAGAAGTAGAGCATTGTAAAATTCTGATCCTAAGTGGCCTAAAAAATTCACTCAAAGGAGTGGGGCCATGCCGAAAAAATTCCTGCATCAACTTTTGGACATAGAGTAGTCCGGATTTGTTTCGGACGTAACGAGTTTTAATTGCGCTCGGAGTAGGTGATTCAGTTGGAATAGAACCCTTAGCATAGGCACAAAGAGTATAAAGAGTGTGACTAAGTCTAGGAAGTACGTTAAGTTGTACGAATTAATTTATTAAATCGTATTCGGTTGAGTGTAGGTTAAAAAGCAAAAGCTGAGATAAGGTAGCAAATTTGTTGCTCAAGTTAAGCAAGCAAAGAAGGTGGAGTGTTCTAAACTCACATTTTCCAAATACTAGTGTATTATTATTATTGATATAAATTGTTTACACTGGTAATGTTTCATGGTTTTGAATGCAAACCATTTTCAAAAACAACAATGAATTAGAAAGCATGGTTTGGATTCAAGAAAAACCATTTTTGAAAAGCATTAGTTTTAAATTGTAAAACCATAATTAAGCAAGAAAGCAAATGGTAAAATGGGTTTTGAATAATTGACCATTTTCAAGCAAGCAAGCAACTAAGCAATGGTTTGAATAATTAAACCATTTTTCAAGCAAGCAAGCAACTAAGCAAATGGTTTTTGAATAAAATTAAACCATTTTCAAGCAACAAAAAACAAGCAAATGGTTTCAAAGAGTGCAAACATGTTTATATAAAAGGCAAACAAGCAAGCAAGCCAAAGCAAAGAAAGTTTGAGAAAACAAGGCCTTCCTAAGTCACAAGCAAGCAAGCGGTCGAGGAGGTAATTCCGTACGTGCACGGTGGTGTTAGGATTTCATACATGCATTGTAGTTTTTGCGGTTGGCAAGCAGTTCTCCTCATGCATTTAAAAGGAGACCGTGTACGTATAGGAGTATATAGGAATTTGCTGACTCTAACTAAGTATGGTGATGGCGACACGAGGTCAATTCCACCGCCTTCACTTAGGAAAAAGGTAGCGCGGACATAGTCCTTCCACCGAAACGGTTGAGCATGATTCCCGTGTTCACTGAAAGTGCGACAACAAAAATAGGCCTCAATGGTTGATGTTTTATAAGCATGATATGCTGTTTTGAAAAATCAACCATTGGTTCCGATGATCCGAACTTCCGGAGAGTTTTAAAGCAACCGGTTGAGCGAAGCCGTTTAGATTTCAAAAATGATCGGTTGAGCCAAGCTCCAGTGAGTTTTATTTTCAAAGCATGTGGTTGAGCTCAAAACCTCCCCATTTTTGATGAAAAAAGTTTGGCTTTTTAAAAGCAAAGGTTTGTGAAAAGGTTTTAAGGAACTTTTCAAAACAAAGATAAAGCAAAACGAAGAAAATTTTGAGATTTTATAAACTTCCAAGCGAGCAAGCAAATAAGAGGTTTTACAAGCTTTTAAGAAAAGCGAAACAAAGCAACAAGTACAAAAGCAAACAAGCAGAAAGTTTGAAACTTTTTAAAGCAAGCAAAGCAAAGAAAGTAAAGTTTTTGGAAATATATTTAGTAAAAAGAAAGTTTTAGAAGTTTTTAAGATGTTTTCCAGAAAAGCAAAAACAATTTATAAAAAGCATACACACTCATTGAGCTCGTTTGGCTCATTATTTTGTGTTTTAAAAACTATTTTCCGAATGCAGTCGCATAGGCGGCGAACGCCTGATAGGAGTTGTCGACATTGTTGGCACGATCTTGTAAATTAAGAATATTTTGTTAGGAAACACTTTGAATATGTATAATGGAACATAATGTAATGTCACATAGTTTGGTATTGTGAGAATATGTTTGAGGTATGTTGGTTTGCCATATTTTGGATATAATTAATAAATTCGGATGTATCTGAGGCTTTGGAATTAGACTATGTCTGCGGTCGTCATGCTCTGAGTTTTCAGTGCTGGAATTTTTGCAAATCTAAGGTAGATAAATAAAAAGAAAAATTTTTATAGGAGGTTTAAGCAGCGTACGGCTTAACTTCCACGGGGATTTCTAGTCGTTAAAAAGGTAGCGACAGGGATTTCTATGGAGTGAAGTCGGCACGCCGCCGCGCCGGTAGGGGTGGGGGTGTAAAATAAGATTCATCCTCAACCTCTCACTCTTTTCATCTTATCCTAAACTCTGGAAAAAATTGTCTCAAAGAAAAAAGAAAATGTTTTACCTCTCCAAATCGCTATTTCATGAAGATGACAACATTATATATGCATTAAGAGACCATTTGTGTAGAATCTCATAAGATTTTGCTTTGCTCGTAGATTATGTTGAAACATTGTTTGAAAATTTATATATGTTGCTCCATGGCTCAAAGGGAGATCTGAGTGCTACATGTGATAAAGCATATGTTGGAGGGAGCTGTTTGATGTTTGGTGACCTTTACACACCTAGTTCACTACTGAAACCTTTTTGATTGAGTTCTAAAACATACATAAAAGCCTAAAAATTTTTAAAAATTATTTCTTGTTCTCCTTATTTTTTTTTTCTTCCATTACCCCACAAATTCAACTAGTCCATCCAGTAATAGAATCTCTGTTTTACCACGGATCACGTTCCATTTGCAAGTTGCGACTCTCACTGGAGAGTCTCGAAGAAAAATTATTTCGGGAGTGCAAAAATAAGTATTAGTCATGCTGCAAGCCAGTTCCATTGAAAGTAAAAAGAGTTATGACTAAGAATTTACTAAGGAACTTTGCATACATGTGAGACAGTACACTATTGATCTTGGGAGAGACCACGCAACTTACCATACCATCGAGGCAAACAGATTGACCACCTAATTAGGGTGAATAAGTCCTCTATAATCATAAAAGTATCTGGATGGGCCATCATATCTTTTAAATATTAAATATTTTCATGCAATCAATTTTAATTAAGTCTATTTAAAGTGATCTAATTGGAAATAAATAATTGGCTTAAGGGCATAATTGTGATGGAATTAATGTGTGGATGCATAAGGAATATTTCTAATTTGATGAGGCACGGAATTAAATATCTAATTAGTATAAATATTAGGGTTATGGTCCCTAATTCATACGGGCAAAAAAGGAACCCTACTTTTTCTTCTTCTCTACATCCCTATCACTCTTGTCATTAGGGCAGTACCAAATTTGGAAGATCGTTATATTCGATGACTTTACGACAGTGGAAACAAATGCCGCTTCCACTATCTGGGCTTAATATCTCTTGAATTAAATGGAGCCAGAAAACATGATTATTTAGGGTTTGCAGCACATGTATGTTTCATGTCTAATATATAGAGAGGAATTTCTAATTATGTTTATAATATTGGGTATAAGCATATGATTGCATCATAGCCACTATCAAACCAAATCTGAGTCATTCATGGGATGGAGAGCTTGAAGTACAAGCATTTCCTTCCTCTTGATTCAAAGTCACGTGAAAAATTACTGCATCAATTAATGCCCGAATAATTATTTTTGAAAACAAAAGCAGGGAAGAAAAACATGGGCTTAAAGCTCCCCGGTTTTACCAGGCCAAGCTTTTATATCGTTTTACGAGTAGAAAGAAAAAAGCAAATTTAATTTCCATGGAAGGAAGGGCAAAGAAAGAAGGATTTTCTTACTATTTGGGTAGGGGAATCAAGAATTTCTTACAAGTAGTATCAAAGTCAATCCATATTTGATTCTTGAGATTTAATTAATTTATCTGTTTTTTTTTTTTTTGTTATATGGATTCATATTATGTGCACTCAAATTTGTTTTCCAGTGTTTTAAATAAATTAAAATCTTTTGGAAAAACCTAAGCTTTGAGATTCGGGAACATGTGAATCATAATTTTCCAAAGAGTTGATAAAAAAAAAAAAGCTTCAAATCAAATCACTTTTTCTCCGTTTTGTTGGCAGTGATTTGATTTGATTTATGTTTCTTATTTGGTCGAGTTTTGAGTTCATTTTATTAAAAGTTTTAATTAAAAAAGAAAAAAGATTAGGATTCCGTTTTAGAAGTTAAAGTTTTTTTTTAATTTAAAAAAAAAATCCTTCAGTTTAAAAAGAAATATATATTTTTTGTATGGGTTCAGGTTACAAATTCATCTTTTGGACCTTGAGGCAGGTTGTTGCCCTTTGATACGTGCAAATATCTTCCGGAATATAAAAGCATTCAACATTTAACTTCTTGATTGAGATAAATCGATTACCCACCCCAAGCTGGATTATAAATTTGGAGAAACGTGTTAAGACTCGCCTAGATGAAGTTAAGATAAAGGTTGACCCTCGTTCTCCAAATTTATAATCTAGCTTGGGACGGATAATCAATTTATCTCAGTCAAGAAGTTACTACACCGAATGCTTTTATATTCCAGCATGGTAGCTTGTACCAAGTACAACAACCTACCCCTATGTCCCAAAAAAATTAGGTGGCTGTCAATATTTCATAATTTTTTTCTCCTATATACAAAGAAAATATTAGGGTAATCTAGCACAATTTTGATAATAAGACCTTCAGCTTGGTGTTACTTTTCTAAAAATTTAGTGAGGTTGTTTAAGGCAATACAGTTTCGAGGAATTTTCCATAATTAGAAGCACCTATCATTGATTTAAAGTATATTACACCATTTCCGCGCTCGCCAAAGTACCTCCACCACAAGTAGCTCTCACGTTCATAAGTTTAACTCTCCCCTTCATGAAGACAAAACTCTTAATGCTAAATATTCACGGAATCTCCCTTCAATAACGGCTTTCTCATTCTCAGCAAAGTAACGGATGCCTATGGCAATTTTTATCTTCACACCAGAGAGTGCATTGTCCGCCCCCAAACCAATTCTTCAAAGTGGTATCAAGCGTTTTCATATACCAACAAGTTTGAGTTTTCCTTCCTATGCAATGCTTCATAATGGTTTCAAGATGTACTTGGAATCAAGTTCGAAGCCTTCCATTATGAAAATACATTCACAACTTCTCTTGCATGGATAGTCATCACAAGATCGATCTTGTCCATTTAAGATCTTATTAAAGTCCCCGTCTTCTTTTAAAATACAGCAATCTTAGGTAGAATATATACAAATGCAAAAACTTATATTAGATTAATTTTGAAGTATTATTACAATTGCAAAATATGTTAATTTCTTTAAGATGAACTTCACTCTTCAAATTCTAAAAGGAATATTCCCAATCGACTAAGTTTCTTTTTTTTATTTGAAATCCAAAAAAGACAAATATATTCAGGAAACATCACTATAATGTCAGACATAAGCATAACCAGCAGTCATAATGAAAATTTCTCTGATAGTGGAATATGGCATGTATAAAGAATTCTTTTTCATTAGGCCTTCTTGGCTCCCCTTGTAAGCCCCTGTATACATTTGGGCTACCTTTTGGCTATTTTTTTCTATGTAATATATTCCTACTCTTTGCCTATTTAAAAAAAAAAAGGATTCCACAAGGAAAATATTTTCTCTACATTTGTAGTCCCTAAAGCAATTATAAGTGATGAAGGCACACAGATTTTCAACCAAAAATCTTATGATCCTCCTTACTAAATATGGTGTAAACACAAATTAATTCCACCCTATATCATCCCTCAAACCGATGATCAAGTGGGCTAGTCAACGGGAAATCAAGAACTTCCTCATTATGAGGCAGTGAGTGCCAACAAAGTTGGTGCTAGGGTGTTAGCTTTGTGCTTTGGGCTATCAGAAACTGACATTCAGAAGATACTAAGAACAACTCCTTATATATATTCGTTTATGGAAAGAAGTATAATCACCTACCTTTGAACTCACAAAGGGATAGGTTGAAAACAAGCTACTGAACCCTAAATGAGATTAGGAAATCAAGGAAGCCTATAAAGCTCAAAAATTCACTCTCTCATAGCTGATCCAAATCACTTCCCATTTACATCGTGTCACTCTTTGGCTTTCTCGAAGGAGCAAATCCAGCCTAGAGAAAATCTGGTGGACTTTTATGGGGAGGGGCAGCTCCCCGGACTGAAGATTCACTTGGTTAATTAGATATTGGCGTGGATATTCTAAAGAAGGAGTGTGCAGGTATCACCGACAGTCTTTATATTACGAATGGATTTGGAGGTTTACTTCAAGGAGAGCTCGATTTGGAAGGGATATGTCTGAAATTTGAAATATCAAGTTGAGGAAGGGAAATTTTGTTCACCAAAATTCAAGAGGAAGCCATGGGTTGGCCTTGGATTGGACCCTTTTTTACCCTGGGGATGGGAGGCAGGATAAGCTTTTGGAGGATCTTGGTCTTTGGGGAGGCCCTCTTGGTGGGGCTCTCACACTGCGTATGGCTTGGCCATGCGAGGGTTTGGGTGTATCAGGGACAAGTGTGAGGGAAGGGCCGAAACCCCAATTTTGTTGGGCCTTTCAATGGTGAAGTGGAAGAAGTCCCAGGCCCATGGGTTTTGATGATTGCCCGAAGAGTCAAGCGAAGGAGGGCCAATGGGTGATACGGAAGGAGGACAAGAGCACGCTATACAGTTAGAGACGGCCATCTCACGGGAAGGTTATCTTTGTAAGACACCTCCCACCTATGAAAATGTAATGGAGCAATTGTGTGCCTCTAGAATGTGCTTCCGCTTGGGATGTTTAGTGGGAAAAGTGCTTACCATGGAACATCTCAAAAGAGGGGATTCGGATAAGCTAGTAAGTGCCCTTTGTGTGGTGAAGGCGGGAGGACTTGAATCACCTTTGATCCATTGTACCCCCTTCGATTTGGGGTTTATGGAAAGAGCTAATCTCTTTCCCAGGGTTAGATCTGGTCTATCCACTCTCGCCTAAGGATTTGCTATTGGAATGGACCAAATTCCTCACAAGGAAGAGGGTCAAAAAGCTATGGATGGCAACACCCCTTTGCTTGTTTTGGGCAATCCGAAAGGAAAGGAACACTTATAATAATTAATACCTTTATCTATATAGACTAAAAGGAGGAAATTTCATGCAAGTGGCTTTGCAATTTTCCACAAGCCTAAGACATTGATAAAGGATGTGTTTGAGCAAGGATGCAAAAGCATGAGAAATTGAGGGATATATAACCTAAGCAAGATCCTTTTAATGTTTAGAGTGGCTTAATACTTTGGGATATTCTGGCATAACATTGTGAAGTTTAATATGTCTTTGCTTCAAGGTGGACTTTAACTTAACCTTTTTTATAGAAAAGTACAAATATATGATAGTCCGCTTAAGAAGGTTAAACTATGATCACCGTTGAAACATTAAAAAATAGAACAAAAAACAGTAAATGTTATTCATGCATAGAGACAACGATAACAAAATTGGGATTATGAAAGCAATATCACATTCCACAAAATAAGTATATATATGGCTATATAGGTTCGGGAAAAATGGTAGCGAAAAAGAAAATTGAAACCAAAATGGAAGGAAACTAAAGAATATAGAAAAGGAATATAATTTTTTTTCTCATTTGGTTATGTATGAAAAATGTAAAACGGAAAAAATTAAATTTTATTTTATTTTATTTTTAAAAATTTAATAAATTTTTCTCTTCATAGTTCATATTTTATAGGAATATAAAAATATAATATAATAATATTACTAACATATATATATATATATATATACACATATATATATATATATATATATATATATCTACCTGCTATATCTTTCTTATATATATATATATATATATATATATATATATATAGAACCAGTATATATAGATATAGTTTTAACAACACTTTCTACGCCCATTTTCTCTCTTATTTCTCATAATTTAAATAATATAAATATTACAATTTTTTTCTTAGTATTTTCCTTTTTTTCTGCACTTTCATGTCATCAAAGCTGAGAAAAATGGTTTTCGAGTTTTTTCTTTCATATAGCATTTTGGGAACCAAGCATACCCTATATGTTTTTCAAATATCATCTCTCTACTAACAAAATAACTTGGAAATTAGCATGCAATGAAATAGAGCGTATGGACCATACGGACAGCTTCATATTCTCAGAAAGCGAACAAAAAAAAAAAAGAAAATAAAGAGGTAAGATTTACTTGCATCTATATCTACGTTTGAGTAATTTCTCTTCTTCAAAATAACTGCTAATATATTTAGAAAATTTTACTATGTCGATAAAAGTAAAAAAATAAAACATTTTTGCAGGCACGTAATCAGAGCATCATTATCTAAACTTAAGAGCAAAGAGGATGTAAGAATTAAAGAAACCTCGATCACATGCTCATGTTTGTGGCGCCCTAAAATCCAGTCCGTTGACTACCCGTCAACCCACAGAATACAAGTGGATGTCGGGTTACCGGCCATAAGAATGCTGGCGAGAGTCTCCTTTGTGCGGAGGCTCTGCCCAGAATCTGATACCCTAGCATTTTGTCCCAAACGATTGATATAATCCCAACATAAGAGTAAGACCTCTTGGACCCATAATACAATACTCATACAATATATCAAACTATATCAATAATTTCAAGGTTAATAAACTACTCTTATACAACATATATTAAAATGAAAAGCATTCTAATACATGTATACAATGTATTTTTGGCTTATCCAGGCTTTCTTCTAAAAGCACGGCCTAAGGACGAGCCACGATCCTCTCGCACGCTCCACATTGCACAGTAAAAAGGGATCCCACGACAGTGAGCTAATGCTCAGGTAGAATGTCTTACTAAATCAGGCTACTCACCACCCTAAGTGCGGTCTGATGTTCCAGTAAACACACATTCAGCCAATGCATGATCCTACTTGAATGTCTACATGAGCCGCTCGGTTAGAGTCCTCGCACGACTCTCTCACTTTTCGCCTAAGCCTTAACCAGCGAGGAATTATTGTTTTTTATTAGTGGACAACCCTCCGATGTATATATATATATATATATATATATATATATATATATATATATATATAAATGGCGCTCAAGCAGGTGATATTTTTGGATTTGTGAGACTACCCTGGAGTAATTTATGTTTTCCTGAACAGCCCTCGAGACCATTTTCTCTAGACTCATCTCATGCACTAACCACCATAGTCTGGATAATTACGGTGCATATGGAATACATATTGCCAAGATTCCGATACGATCCCAAATACATGCAAATATATAAACATGGGCCTGCTTTGCATAAAAAATTAAATCACCTAAACATGTTATGTAGTATTATTTCAAACATCAAAATTAGCTACCTTGGGCTAATGTTCAAACATACACAATTCGATTCGAATTACTTAACCAAGCCTTAATTTCAGCCATTTTAGGTAATGGCTGACCCTAAGGCAGTAAAACCTAGGGTTCGGTTCCAACACTCAAGCATAATCCTTGGATCACCTTGGCAGGAACCCGCGCTCGCGACCGCTGGAGGCTCAAATCCAATCAATACATGATTAACACCAAAACACACAAATTTCACACCAACATCGGTAGTGGAAGCGACCCGCGGTACGCTCCTTTAATTTCAAAGCTTTATATTGGTCGGTCCCAGGTTTGGGACCAGATCCAACTACTACAACCTAATGGCTCGATCGACTCAAACATTGAAAATTACTAAAAATGAATAAAACCCATAGTAGGAGAAAATCTACCTGCGAAGTTTGGAAGAACTTTATAAATCAGGTACCAGAAGCTCTCTGCGTAGGCGGATTCTCCATTTGTCTTGAATATCGACGGTTAGATCTCTTTGTAATTTCTAGAGAGAAGTTCTCTCTCTCTAAAATCCTCTCAAAAATGCAGCTCTTTTGTCAGAAATTGTGCATCTCAGTTTGCTCATTGACTAATGAAGATTATTGCTTCATTTGCTATTTTGTCATCTTCATAACAAAATCAAATTCCAAAATGACCCTTGCCATTCCTCTTTTGAATTGATATTCGACACTATCTCGGCCGTCCATTTTCATCATTTCTCTACTCATACCACTTATGTAGCACACATGATCTGCCGTATGTCTCATAGAAATCTGTTTGCTGTACTTTGAAAGCAGTAATACTCACGAAAACGTCTGAGAACTTAAGGCGCTGCAAGGAATTGACCAATTTACGTTAACTAGTTGGATTTCGCGAGATGATTCAACGGTGAAATTCATTTTGTCCGAGGATCTAGAGGTAATTACCAGTACACTTAGAATTTACAATTTATGTGGCCAGAAATTACGATTTTGCCTTATTCGAGGAATTGGATTTCCTGCGTCAGCCACATTCTCCATAATGGCATTGTGCGGCATTTTCGTCCCTAACAAGAAGGATAGGTGGCCGCATGGCGACCTCCTGCGGCTCCCACGTTGACTCCTCTGCGTGAGTACCGCCCGTAGCATCTCTACTTTCAACACCTCACGGTCTTGCATCGCAAACGTCCGCGACTATCAACAATGCACTGCCCGGTCCCTCCTGAAGTCCATAGTGTCAACCTCGATTTGTCCCCAATCCACCACATGGGCTGGATCTGGAGCATACTTCCGAAGCATGGAGATGTGGAATACCTCATGGACACCTGACATGACGGTGGTGCGTAACGATGCCTTAGCGGTGCCTATCCTCTCGGTAACATCTCGAAGGTCGATAAACCTCGGCGATAGCTTCGAAGCTTCTGAACTGACCACTCCTCTCTTAGGCATCACCTTGAAAGCGTGATCCACTGACCTTGAACTCTAAGGGCGATGTCGCACATCCTCATAGCCTTACAGGCTGGGTGTGAGAAAGGCGGCACTAGTATCAAGCTCACATTCTCGCGGGAGGGTGTCTCACAGTCATATCGGAGGACAGAGGTGATGGAGTTCTCGCATCTACTACCTCGATCCCGACCTAGAGTGAGCCTACATGGCCTCCATAGAATGCCTGGCCAGTTGCCCATCCGTGTGCTACTTTGATAACTATTGTTGCGGCGAATTCAGGGCAATTGCTCTTCTATACCCTTATGATCCGGGGCAGCATGCTCGCAGCGACATGTCATGCTGTACATATAATCCATACCACATGTAACCACAACCCAGCACATTTGTATGCTTCGTATCCAAGGTCTGTCAACGATGACAATCCAATGAATGCATCGCCCTAGTCCATGTCATGAATGACATTCATATACCGAGCCCTTGCCGGCCTAACAACACCAATGTAATTTTCAGCCCAGGTATCAAACCTCGAGCCACTCCCGCGACTCCTATCCTTAACTCTAAGTTCACGTGATAACCCGACCGTGTGTTTTCATCTCGGTCACTCCGACTCTTATCACTTTAGCTCTAAGTCTATGTGATACTTGGTGCCATGTGTTTTTCATTTCGGGCAACATAATTCTTAAACCCACACGCCGGGCTTTGTTGCATTCTCACAGAGAGGTCGGGATATCCCGGGTCTCTTACACCTAACTCAGGATTCTCACACGAAGAGTTCTGAGCCCCACACTTTGCTGCTACCACCTACCAGTACTAGTCATTTCTGTCGAATTAGAGTCTTCATTGGGCGTAGTCTCAAAGACAAAACTCAACCCTCACCCACTGCAGAGTGGTGGGTATTGACCGTACCGTGCACCACACCCGACTCGGCCAGCGATGTTACCGTGCCACCTTGACATGGCTCTTCTCTCTCTTGTGACACCAATCCCGGGGGTCCACCATGAAGCGAATTTGAGAGATCTCCTCATAATCCCGACTATCAGGGACCAACTCTCTGCCTATCCTAGGGAAGAACATCTATACGGCTTCTCTAAAGGCCTTAACCTCTAAGCCCAAATCAATGTCGTGTCGGGAGTATGGCGATAAGCTAAGGTTTGATGCGACGGCAGATGCGTACGTCATCTCGTCCATGTCAGGCACGACGATGTAACGGCCGGCGAATTACACCACCCTAAGGTCTGGTAACCTGTTTGCGTAATAAATGTCTGACTTGGTCCCCCTCTGGCCCTCAGCTATCACGTGGCTCTTTGGGAAGTGCATATAACTTTGGCAGCGGTTCTCTAACTCATTTAGGGTGTAGAGAATGATCATATACTCTCACCATTCTACAAATATGTGAGAATTTGTCTTCATCCTAAGAATCAGGATCACGTCTGCGGGGTGAATCCAAATCCACTCATTACTCAATCTCTTCATTTAGGTCTTTTGAAACTAATTGTGACAGAAATCTTCACGCCTTTACCCAGAGCTGGGAGAAAGAGCAGATCCTCACCTCTTTCTACGACACAGTGTCAGGTGATTCCAGTAATGCAAATCTCTCTCTCTATGGTCGGGCATGACCAGTGGAATCTGTATGTCAGGTGATCTACCTGATACTAACCCCGAATGGATAAGCTCCCCATTTATTCATTGAATCTCTGTAATACCCGACCAATCCGAGAAACTCGCACGTGTCTGGATTACGACATTAAGTCTCTCGGCGCCATCCTTGCCTCAAAACCTTATATAGATCATTGAAGCTTTGGTCTTGACACCATAATGATAAAAATCAGGTAGTAAAAACGCACACTTACTAGACTTGATGTATTCGTGATGGTCTCGCCGTCGTAGCACTCCTCGAGTACTCATGCTCACTCATTTGGGGTAGATCAAAATATCATCTACGAAATTGCGACATGGCCAGATCTCAGACCCAAGTTTTGGGTCACCTATGTGAATCTATGAATCTTTCTTTGATTACGTGTCAAATCAAAGACATCGCGTAAGCTTCCGAGTGCCATTCTGGCGTCTTAACGTTGTCTTAGGGATATCTGTCTCCCCCAACCGCTTAGTTGGTGATAGCCGGTCTGAGTACATCTGGGTAGATTAAACTCCTCTCCAGCGATTAAACAAATCATCAATCTCGGCAATGGTACCGATTCTTAGATGTAACCCTATTCAGCCATCAAATAATCAATGCCGCGATCGAGAGGATGGCATCTACTTTCTTTTATAACAAGCCGGACGCCCGCTGAGTGTAGTGCCTTCAGTCTAATATTGTTGATAAGATGGTTAAATAAGCTGGACTGGGTTCATATTGTTGAATTTTCATCTATGGGATGTTTGAATTGGTTGGCGTGCAAGGTCTTAATAATCTAAGAGTCTACATACCCATGTGGAGTCAGTGTCAGGATGATTCATCTGGAAAAACATCTGCCTGCACTATGGGGTAGTCTTAGTATCACAAGATCTCTCGTAGTCACTACAGGGTCAAGGCTGTGAAGACAACCAAGCTAATTGTCTGACCTTGGGACTGTGCTCTTGTCTGGGACGAAATGTCTATCTTATCACGACCTATCAAAGTCTAAGTCACTGTATGAGTGAGTGGCCTCCTACGACTCATGAATCAGATGATCCATGTAAAAATTGTCGACCCGATCATCCACTAGGATGACATCGAACTGAGCACCAATCAGAATCCTCGAGTCCACTAGTGAGTAGAGTCCCGAGATCTCTAGCTGGCAACCCTAAGCACATATCATCTCTATTCTCAGCCATAATACAGGAGGAACTCTGCTAAGACTCTCTAAGATCTAGGGTGCGCCTTGTTCCACCATATTTGGGCTCAATTACATTTAAACAACTGGTCTAATCTGGTGGGTAGTGGGGGCCAAATCTCCAAAGCAGCCTCGCACACCTTCTCGATATTACTGCATGAACCAATGGTCGGCCATCATCGGATCTCTCCTCTACCCCAATGTGTATGTAGGAGGGTGATCAAGTCTAGCGCCTCTTGGGGTTACTTCAGGATCTCCCGACTTCCACCGCTATGCAAACTTGTGCAATGTGGCCTGCGACACCCTACGTGACCTCTCTGAGCCCACGGCGGTGAAATCTTTGCGGCTGGTCGATTGTCGGTGATGCTGACCCGTTGCGTGGACCGTCCTCTGCGATCTCGTCCTCTAGCTCAATTTTACACAATTAACATGGCAACAAGAATCTGATTGCAATTTTCATTTCCGGTCCCAGCACAGTAATGCGGGATCTTTGATTACTAATAAACTTGACAATACAGAACTGACCCGTGCATTTTCTAAGTGGCGGCCAATGCCAACCACTCAATTCATTTACGATCATCCCGATTCCTGGGTCATAGTTCCTAACCTTAGCGTTCACCCTTTTCACATACACATTACACATGCATATAGTTTCCTACGCAACTGCGCAATCAAAATTTCCAATGGTAGTTAAATAATCTGATATCTCTAAAGGGCATAAACATAGCCCCGAGACACTAATCATACACATAACTCAGTGTATACTTCAAGTCCCTGCATTTATGAAACTTGATGTAGAACGAGTGACCACTAAAATCAAATCATTTTGATCCACAAAATTTTATTTTTTGAAAAAATTTTATTTTTGAAAGATGCACGTCTAATTTTATTTGATTTTGTATTTTCTGATAATTTAATTAAATTTTTGAAAAAATTTTTGTGATGAGCGGTGTTCGCGAGCGGGTTCGAAAGCGGTGACTCAAAAATCGCGGTAACCAAGTCGCAGCCAGCGGGTGCACGGGCTTAAGCGGCCAGCGGGCACGCCAGTGCTTGCTGGCGTCGAGCGCCCAGCGCCGCGCTGGCCGTATCTTGAAAAACTGACGCGTGTCGTGGCCCAGAGGCCCCTGCGTGCTCGCGACCCCAGCGCCCGTGTCGTGGCGCTCCGTGTATATCGTAACGTGTGACGGCGCGCCTGCGGCGTGCCCCGCCGCCACTGCTGGCGTCTCGCTGTCGTATATCGCCAGCCTTGCGGCCCGTGTCGTGGGCGTTGGCCCGGGCTTTGGCCGGCCAGTATAGCAGCGCTGCGATGTTGCGGCGCTCGGCCAGCTAGCGTCACCTCGCCGGCGCCAGCGCCGCGATGCCCAACTGCCAGTTGCTAGCCCACGCGTGTGTGCGCGCGCAGCGAATTCCGTAAACTAAGCCCCTGGTCGCGATACAATTGTGCTCGTGTTTCTTGCCTTCCCGACCTGATCACGCCTCGATCACAATTGTATTGCAATATGATGCCAGCCATGTCGGCCCAATTTTCTTTCTCTAGCCTAATCCCCAGGCGATAGCCAAATTAATTTACACTGTGCACTTCGTTTTTCATTATAAAGTAATTTTTTTCATTTATTTCAGCGATTGGAAAAATCACTACGCATTTTTTCATTATCATAATACATCGAAATAAACTTATATTATTTTTCTCCATTTCTTGATTTTTCAGTGGTAAAATCTTAGAAAATTATTTTCTCCTCTCTCAACCAAATAAATTTATAAAATTTATTTTCTTTCAATTTCAAGCTGAAAAATTTTCTCCCCTCAATAATTTTATAAAAATTTATTTTCTTCATTTCTATAAAATGCCTCATCCAATAAATTTATAAAAATTTATTTTTCTTATTTCAATTCTGGTTTATGCATGTACCACTAAAAATGTTTTCTACACATTCATGTCACTAATCATAGCTTACATATATTCCACAACTTACCACAGTAAAACATGGCATACACCATCTGTGTAATAAATTCACCAAATCACACAAAACACACAAACAGTGCATGTGACAATGCAAGTGACCAACCCGTGATTTCCTAGGTAATCTCATACCTATGCGAACATGTCGAACCACCTAGTAGTGATGTTTTTACACCTTCAAGACTATGGCCTAGAGCCTAAATCTCAGCTGGGTAGTACACGTATGCCTAGGCTCGATACCAAGGCTGTGGCCCAATCCTGGGGATCAGTTGACCTCACCAGATCCAACCCGGAATACAAGTGGATGTCGGGTTGCAGACGCCACTTGAGAAAAATCGAGCGAGTCTCAGTGCGGAGAGCTCTAAATCTGATACCTGTGTATGCTGTCTAAGCAGTTCAATATATCCCGACATGAATTAAAACGGCCTCTTGGGCCCTTAATACAATACTCATCACAATATATCAAACTACTATCCAAGCCAAGTTTCAAGGTTAATAAACTCTTTCTTATACAACATATATTAAAATGAAAAGCATTCTAATACATGTATCTGATGTGACACCAAAGCCATAAGCTTTCTTCTAAAGCAGCCTCGGTGAGCGTCTGCACCGCGCTCTATGCACAGCCAAAAGGGTCCCCGCAGCGGGGTGAGCTAATGCTCCGTAGGGAGAATCGCCTAAATGGGCTACTCACCTAAATTGTAGTGCAATGTTTAAAGTAAACACGTTCAGCAAATGCATGATCTACTTGAATGTACACATGGCCAACTTCAGTTCGAATACTCCAGGCCTCTCTCACTCTTCAGCCTTGTAGTGAGAATTATTGTTTTATTAGTGATGGACCAACCCTCCGATGTATATATATATATCAATTGGGCGCTCCGGCCGATTGATATATTAATTGTTTGTGGACTACCCTCAGATGAATATCAATTGCGGCCCGTTAAGGCCAGTTGATATTTTTAGTTGCTTGGACTACCCTCGGAGTAATAATTTATGTTTTCTAGACAACCCTCAGACCATTTTTCTCTAGAATTTCCATCTCTCATGCACCTAACTCCTATAGTCCTAGAAGTTGTTACGAAAGTGCACCATGGAATACATATTACTTAATTTCCAATAGGATCTAATCACATGCAAATATATAAACATGAATATACTAGCATAAAGAATTAAATCACTGAAAACATTGCATGTAATTATTATTTCAAAACACATCAAAATTAGCTCACTTGGGCTAATGTTCAAACATCACACAGGTCGATTAAGTGCCAACCAAACACATAATTTCAAAATACATTTTGGAAGATGGCTCACTGTCTAAGGTGTTAAAACCACCAGGGTTTGGTTCCAACACTCAGAAAATAAATCATCGATTCACCTTGTGAACGCATTTCACGACCGCCAGGCCTCAAATCCAATCAATACATGATTAACACCAAAACACACAAATTTCACACCAACATCGCGGTGGGCGACCCGCGGGCTGCTCCATTTGTTTCAAAACTTTATATTAATTCGGTCCCAAGGTTTGGGACCGCGTCAAGCGCAGCCCTAATGGCCTGACCGACTCAAACACATTTAGAAAGTACTAAAATGGGAATAAAACCCAGTAGGGAAAATCCTACCTCAAGGAGTTTGAAGAGCTTCCCACACAATCCCGGTACCATCACCGAAGCTCTCTCTCCAGCGTAAGCCGGTTCTCCTCTTATCTTGAAGGCGTAAGCGAGTTGGATCTCTTGTATTTCTAGAGAGAAGTTCTCTCTCTTTCTCTGAAATCTCTCAAGTAGCTACAAATGAAAGAGTGATTAATCTCCGTTTGCTCTTATGAAACCAATGAAGAATTAGCCTTTGTTTGCTGTTTTGTGTCTTATCTTTTAAAATAAATTCCAAAATGACCCTTCGCCATTACTCTTTTGAATTAGTGGTTGGCACTATCTAAACCTGTCCATTTTCATCATTTCTCTACTCATACCCATATGCTTTGAAGTGTATTATATCTTGACTTTAGTCTGCATGAAAATCCATTCTTATTTTAAAGCTTGAGGATATAGAAAAAGCATTGAAGACCTCATTTATCTCCCAGTACAAACGAGAATTTGCGTGCTAGCTAGATTTCCTGGACCATTCAACAGTGAAATCGTTCCAGATCATCAGATCTGAAGAATAAATTCGATTTTTTAACCAAAATTTACAATTTTGCAATCGAGTCTGATTGTACTATTAAAATTAGAATTTCTCATGAATTCTTCTACATCGTTCCGTCTTCTAATCCATTAATAATATAAAACCCGTTCTTACGTTTTCATTCTTTTTGAAATCTCTTTCACGATCTGAGAATACAGAAGGCTGAAAAGAACTGGATCATCTTCTGTGCCTTGTGTTTCTTTTCTTTCCAGACATTTCTGATTATAACCAGGCAAATCTGATAACCAATAAGTTTAAAGATTGTAACAAAGTAATAAAACCACTTGTTTAAGGAGAGCTAACTTCAAATAAAGCGGGAGAGAATGAGTTTACTATTAGACATCTGTTAGCACATATTAGAATGTTGTAACAAAAGAATAAAAGAAACACCTTATTTGAGAAGAGAGCCATAAAACCACAGAAAGCAATGGAATTTTCTTCACGATAGCAGAATGTTAAGAGTAGCTTCAAGAATTCAAGATAGGTATTTTTCACTAATTTTATACAATAAAGATTCGAGGAGCACTTTGTTTTAAAAAATGCAAAAATACAATGGGATAAAATGTTTAAAAAAAGCCAAGAGTGCGGGATCGTGTTTTTTACATAAATGTAAAAAGATTCAGAAATGACACTATTTTAAAAATAAAATACAACGAGATAATGAAGCTTTCTTGCACTCAAACATATTCTAGAATGTTAAAGAATAGTCTTTAAGGAAACATTGGCAGAGGTTTCTTCCACGTTCGTAAAGATTTAACTCTTAAGTCAAAAGTGTTTACATAGAAAGAAATAAAGAAAATGATATATTGCAATAAAATGTAAAATTGCTGCAGAGAATTATAACACAATCAAAGTCACATAATTACATAATGCGAGGAACGAATAAAGTTGGAGTTAGGATTCACCAATACCCTAGTCGACGGTTTCTGGTTTAGTAAAGTTTCCGAACGATAAAGTGATTCAACTCGGCTTCACACCGCAGCTCCTTTCTTCACTTATCGATTAGGTCACTTTGGCTTTCCTCTTCCATTGATGAACTTTTAAATGAAGGTAGAACAAATGTGATAAGATATCGGTCGATTTGAGGAAACACCAAGTATTTGTTTGCTCATCCTTTGTTTATAACAGGGGCAAGCGGGTTTGTAATGCGATCAGAAAAATAAGGTTTGTTGAAAATCTGAGTATCTAGCAATGCACTATAGTATACATACACAACTAGAAATACTTGAGTATCATAAAATGAACAAATATAGACATAATATTTAAAAAGATAAATAGTGAAGCACAGTCAAGGTTTGTTGAAAAACCTTTAAGAGAAAAGAAAGACATGCGTGATGGAAGAAAGGCCTTGCAAATATCTGCAAGCCTCCAGGCCCGTTACTGATTATATAAATAGCCATCCACACTAGCGTAGTCCCAGCGCCCCGAAGTCTCTCATCAATCTGATTACTCGCTTTGGTCGTGGGATCATTCTAATAACCTTCAGTAAGCATCATTGCTGTAGCGCCAGCGGGTTTCTCTGCAAAAGAAAGATACATGTTACATTAATCTTGTCTTCTCTCCATAAGATTCATGTATGTGTTAGTAAATCTATACCTTATCACTGTATCTTGAACTTGCATCGTAAAATATACTTTTAGGTCATTTGCTCTATGTCCAAACTATTAGGGAAGCCAAAGGGTACACACATACAGTGGCGAGCTATTGAGGTTGCAAACCCTCCGCCATATACAACAACCCAAGGCCTTTGAATAGCGTGCGCAGTATACATCTGACTGGTCCGATAATTGAGTCCCAAACCCAGAGCCCTTCCACAGGTAGGGGTTAAATTTAGGTCGATCTTGCCATCACAGGCTGCCTTGGACACACGCTTCAAAGACATAGCAGGCGGTCGGTATGGTTGCAGATTAGAGAAATCAAAGCCCGGTTGGTTCCTATGTTTATTGTTCTTGAGAACCATTTTAGCTCTGAAGAAACAGTTTGGTGTTCTCTGAAAATTGTTTGTATTATCTGAATTTAACCCTTTTTTTTTGTTTTGTGCATTTTTCAGAAGAAAAAAAAACTGAAAATCAAACATGTTATTTGTGTTTTCCTTGTTCTCTTTATTTTTTCATAACAAAAAACAATTTTCAAAAATTGTAAACAAATAATTCCTAACATCACAGAGCGAAACATTCTCATGATATACATTGCAATTGGCATACCAAGGATTGGTGTAGTGTAGCAAAATCTGTGAAACCAAAACTAGAGACTCCCATATTTAAGAACTCTACTGCTCAGCGATATGCAGTGTAGGGTCTGCCGAAGCTGGTCAAAGGCGAGGGCCTCGAGAGCTGTGACATTGGGTGTGAATGATAGACATACCATCATGCATCATCTTCGGGCTTTCGTGACATTGGGTCCCTCCAAGGGAGCTCGGTTATGTGCATGTGATGTGAGGCATCCCAGTTAAGCCAATAATTTACAAAGTGAATCCATGGATGAAATCACAAACTGAACCCCTAAATTAACAATAATTCTAATAGAAGCACAAAGATGTGGTTAGAGTTCACGAATAGCCCGAATTCGAATATAAAACCCCTACAGATAGAAAGGTTATAAAACAATTCAATAAATAAGTAATCGATAAGAAGGGTTATGATAATTGCACTGGTTAAAATAAACATAAATTTCATATGATAGCTCGGATGTCTATAATAGTAATTACATTGTCATAATAGAAGTTTGAAGCTGCTTCAGTGAAAACATCGCTGATCTTGGTAATAGCTTGGGGAAACATGCTTGGAATCTAAACGTTAAATACAGTTTCTGAGCCACAGAAAGTGGCTATATATGAAGCGGAAACAGCAAGAAGTGGGGTTTTCATCTGTTAACTTCAGTCTCGGTCATTCCTTTGGCCAGCTGGGCTTTCCTCTTATCCTCTTCAGTGACAGCTTCGATTAAGAATTTTACTTCCTCCTCGATAAGCATTTTCCTGAGTGAATTTTTTCACAACAAGGGTCTGTTTTTCTCGTCCCAGCAGCAGAAGCTTCTGAACTATGCAACATAACAGCTGAGATGGAAATCAACTGCATATTGTCAACAACTTCAGTCCTGTATGCAAAACCAGATAATGCGTTACAAATTGTTAAGTCAAGGAATACATAACCAAGTATGAGCTTGATCAAAGATGCTTTAAAAGAAACTATTACATCTATTCAAGAAATGCAAAATCTGAAGTGATAACATATCAAGTGCACAATGAGAATTCGTGTTGTTCTTTGGAGAAACTATTTGTTTAGGCTATAGATCTCCAGGTTTAAATCTCAGAGGAACAGTTACGAAAAAGAGAAGAGCATTCAGAAGAAGCGCATCTCCGCCAGTTTCAATCTTGTGCCCATGTGAGACAGACTGATTCTGTGAAAAAAATTAATCCATTTAAGAAATGCAAGGCTGAAGCAGGGGAAAAGAAGAGCCAAAAATGCAGAAAGTACAGGTTCTGAAAGAGGAAATGAACATGGCGGGTTCCCCGATAATTCTACATTCCTTAAGGAAGAACGCTGGGCCATAAATTTGGTTCCAGTTTCTTTAATCACCACTGTAACGATAAAATCTCATTTAAAAATCAGATTAGCTAAATCTCTGGGATACTAACTAGAAAATTAAGCGACCGGAAGCCAGGAAATTCAGGATATAACTTAAAAGTGGCGGGTGGAAGGATTGTGTTAGGTACGAATAAAACTGCCAGTTGAAGAAAAAAGCGGTAACTGACCGTGAGCAATAATGGGAGGAACAGGGTGAAAATCTGTGTGAGTGTAAATTATTGATGAAGGGATGAATCTTCTCATCTAAGGTTTTAATGGGGTTCTCATTCAAGTATTCAAGCGTACAGCACCAAAGAGGCTGGATATTTGTAGTAAAAGTGGAGCTGGGGCTAGTCATAAGTGTTTTGTTTTTACATTACTTGGGCTAAATAAACTTTTAGTTTAATGTGAATAGTATAATAATTAATGTCAAAATTGCTAATTTTTTAATATTGAGTAATGATGGAATTGTAGCATGTGAGGTTGAAATTTAAATGACTAATTTGAGGAGTGAAAAACCACTCAGCCAGGTGGATAGGACTACATACTGATCTAGCCTTAGTTGTTATCTAATGAGGTAAATATAATTGCTAACCCTTCTTCTTGTTGGACAATGAGTTGATTTTCTTATTTTATTGGAAAATAACTTTTTCTGAATAGAAAAAAATGGAAATGTTTTCACTTTTCCATTGAAGAATTTTTAAATTTCAGGTAATAAATCGTAATTTAAAAAAACAGCGAAGCTTATCTTGAAAGCTGTTATCTTCATGACTTTAGAGAAGTCTGGCACAAAATGGGACTGAAAATCGTTTTGGGTTAAAGATAGTGAAATGTAGCCCTTGGGTTTAGAATAACTCAGAGACAAATTCGTTTATTTCTAAAATCAATTTTATTTTTATATGTAACTAATAAATCATTAAATCAGAAATGATTAAAGTCATAAAAACGATAAATACAAAACCTTTTGATTTTGAATTTAAATTCTAATAATTAAATTTGCATTTCATCCATAGCGATTTTTAATTAAATCCACTACTCTTAATTAAATCCATAACATTTGTAGCCTAAATAGTATTTAAAATAGAGCGGTCGATCATAAAAAACATAATAAAATACCGTAGGTTGATTTTGATTAAGTATAATAATTAAATTTGCATTTTAATCCATATCGTTGTTTTTAATTAAATCCTACTCATAATGGTCCGACTTTTCAATGAGTTCTAAGTTTGAGGCGCTTTTCAACCTCTTTTCTTCTATAACTTTGAATCTCGTTCTTTTTCTCTCTATTGTTCTTGTTCCAGAGCTTATCTTACGCTGCACAGCTATTTAACATCGAGAATTCATTTATAAGGACAGTGTTTTATAATCTTGATGTTTTGTTCTTTTCAACCTACTACTAATTTGAGCACAACCATCAATTCCAAACCTACAATAATGATCTTTGATTCTATTATCATTTTTTGCTTCTCTTTGTCTTCATCTTTTTCTAGATCTTACCTTGTTGCATCTTTAACATGAAGTCACTTGGAATTGATCCACCTTCTCTGTCCATGATGGTGGGAGTAGAGGTAAGCGAGATTGTTCAACGAGTTTGGGGTTTCAATAAAGTTTTATCTGACTTTAGTTCCATGAAGTCATTAAAATTTGTAATCAATACACCTTAAGTAAGTTCCATTGGGCTTGGCCTTGACTTGACTCAAAATTATGTGGGCTTTGGGCTTAACCAAGGGGCCGTGAATCGGTGGCCAAAAGGTAAATGGCTGAAATGAAATTTGTTTAAACTACGGCTTTAGTTTAAAAATGAAACCCTAGTTTTTAACTACAACTTTAGTTAAAAAATGAAGCC
Source organism: Tetrastigma voinierianum (assembly GCA_016808115.1). NCBI lineage: Eukaryota > Viridiplantae > Streptophyta > Magnoliopsida > Vitales > Vitaceae > Tetrastigma > Tetrastigma voinierianum. The sequence goes on along the minus strand of JAEQBH010007844.1, from coordinate 122,526 downwards.
ACAGTTTCTAATTGCGGTTTCTAGAGGCTATTTTGAACAAAAGTTTTATATGTGACCTAGAATCAATATTTTTTAAAATAAAAGGTCAATCGGACCCCGAAAAATCAAACTCAAGTCTGAAGTTTCTCAGCTTCGGCTCCTGGCCTTTTAAACAAAAGTCAATGATATTGGATTACAACTTTTGAGAGGCTTTTTAAAATTCATGGGGTGTTGAACAAGACTTTTGAACTTTAAAAAAAAGACCCACTTAAAATCAAGGAACATGATAAATTACAACTTTTATACAATTTCTAAAAGTCATTAGGTATTCCATTAAGACTTTAAAAGTCTGCAAAGTCAAGGTGTATTCAATTATAACTTTTATAAAGCTCTCTAAAAAAGTATAATGATATTGAAAAAATTCATTGACACCATGGAGCATGAACTTTTTCAAGTACTTTTAATGACTTTTCTGCAGTTTAAATACCATCAGAATTCTACATTTTTAGAAAGATTTGAAGCAACTTTTGATTGAGTGAAACAATAAATTTTTAGAGGTAATGGTTTAGCCCTAGATCTTTTCGTATTGTAGTTTTTTTGGCATACATGATAGTTTGAAATTAAGATTGAAAATTTGATTATTGTGATTTAAAATTTTGTTATGATTTTAAAATCATATATATATATCATCTATACGATTAATTATGAGATAAAATATGATTTTTTTTATTCAAATTGTAATTTTAATCACATACATACATATTTTATTTTTATTTTTATTTTTTGAAGAGCGTACATATTGTTAGAATGCAGGGAAAAAATATGTTTTTTTTTCATTAGATAAAATCATATAATGTATACATAATATGTTTTCTAGTTAGTGGAATAAAATATATATATATTTTATTCTAATAAAATCATATATGCTAGTAATTTTTTTTTTATTGTTATCAATCTATAGCTAATGAAGTTCTCATTCTCTAAAACTACTCATTGAATAAAATATAATTTTAAAATTAGAATAATATGTTAAATAGATTGTACTAAAAATATGATTTTAAAAATCATTAATATGAGAATTGGAATACTTTTTTGTAGTTTTTATTTATTTATATTGTAGTTTAAAGGTAAGGGTTTAAAAATCATATCTTATTGGCATTGTAGTTTTTGAATACATTGTTGTTCTTAAAAAACACTTTTTGTAGATATTGGATAACCATTGAGTGTGAAATTTTAACGTGTAAGGTTGAAAATAATATTTTCCAAGTAAGATTGTTAATTTATGAATTATCAATTAAACATGTTTGATGATTTTTTGAAAAAAAAAAAACTACGTTTATAGAATTTATGATTTTTATATGTATTTTTATTATTTTGATGATGATTTATAATTATTTTAAATTTATATAAAGATTGAGAATTTATTAAAACAAAATATTATTATTAAATGTTGAAAATACAAATAGTATGAATGTATCATATTTCTTAAATATAATTTTTAATGGAAAAAAACTTGACGTGATTTGAATATTGACTCTTAGTAACTTTATTTGGATGAGTTTATATTTAAAAAAGTGTTTCAAAATAAACTCTAATACTTAGGAAATAGTTTTACAAATTATTTTTTATTAATAATTTTTGTCTTATTCACATAAAAAGCCGTGTTTGAATGAGTAACAAATTATATTATCAAAATCTATATATTTTTGAAATAAAAAATATGTTTTGATAACAAATTTGAAAACAAAAATGAATTTGTGGAGCAATGTTGAATGTGAAGACTACTGAATAATGATTTTTTAAACTTGAAACATTATTTTAAATAAATTTAGTACTTTTATTTGAACAAAATTATTTAATTAAAGATATTTAATTTTATTTATTTTTATTAAAAAATATGAAATTATTCTAGCTATTTAAAGTTTGTAAAAGTTTATCAATATCTACAAAAAGTCTGCCAAAATCTATAAAAGTCTTTTAAAATAAAAGTCCATAAAAAAGTCTATAAAAATCTAGAAAAGTCTTTTTAAAATAAGAATCACCAAAGTTGTGCATACATTTACAATCTCTATCATAAAATTTACAAAAGATCTTTCAGAATTTATCAAAACTCCTATAGAAGTCACTCATTTAAAAAGGCTATAAATGTCTTTGAAGTCCTAACGTCAGCGATCCTAGAAGTATTTCATTTGGGTATTAAAATTTAGGGCTTTTGAAGAAACCTCAGCTCTATTGAAAATGTTTTAAAAACCGGACCGATGACTAAACCGAAAAAGTTGCCGGTTCAAGGCTCAATAGTTTGAGGCCGAGCGGGTCGAGGAGCCGGGTGGTTGAGAGCCCGATGGCCGTCATAAATAGATAATTAATATTTATTAAAAATAAAAATAATTATAAAATGGATTCCCCGACTAGTTCAGCAGACCAAATTTAAAGTCCCGATTTGGAACCATCGATTCAGCGGTTTGCTTTGAATGGATAAGTTTGATGATCAGATTCTTGTCCGACTCACCAAAAAGTCTATGTAATATCTTTAAGTCACGCCGAAAATGTCATACATCCCGGAAGCTCATGCCTCCCCCGTACTTAAGCTTGTGTGGAAAGGAATTCTCAGAGGAAGGACCCCCAAAGGGGAGGTTTTCATTAATTTGGGTTTGAGGCGATGTCTGGATGATAACATGGAAAGGGAGGATGAAGACGTGTCTCAGTGGATGATAGGAATGCCCATTAAGAAGAAGAGGTAACTTGGCAAATTCTGATATAGATTTAGGTTTTTCTCTTGAAGGGTGTGAAGGAATTATCATAATTTTTCAAAAATATATAAAAGGAAACAGGGGATTGGATTAAACAAGTGGAAGCTCCTCACACAACCATAAATTTTGATATGGAGATAAGAGATTTAGAATGAGTGGGTGAGGGTTTATGAGGCGGTAGAAGAAGAATAGGGCTAGACAAAGGCACGGGGATCGGAGGTGTGTCTGTGAATGCGAAATAATCTCCTCTGAAATATTAGGGGCAAGTGATAAGGGAAGCGAAGATAAATAAGGCTTTCTGAAGTCTCAAGGGGCGGTGTAGTTTGCCTTTTTATGAGGGATTTGATGATGCTTTCAGCCGGGCGGGCTGGAGCGTCTTTGGATTTGTTGGGCCGGATCCGTTGGCTCAGGTGTTGGACTCCTCTACAAAAGCAGAAACAAAAAGGATCGGCGGGGCTCGCCGGGTTGCGCTCAATGCTAAGTCGGGTTCTTTCACCGTGGAGAAATCTCTGTTGCAGGGCAGAAGTTTGCGTGCATATGTCTGCGTACCTTTTCAGATGGAATTGGCTATATTCCTGTGGATGATCATGTGACAATATTGGATTGGATGATGACAACCCGAATAATATATTTCCTTATTGGAGGATGATCGATATTCCACTTCCCACTAGGTGGGAGATTTTCGCTCATATCTGTAGTTAATAAAGACCAATTGATAGGCTTTTTCCTCAAGTTCGGATGATACGATGTTCTCCCCATTGTGCGAGAGATTTTCTTTCCTTATTGTTAACCGATTAATAGGGATAATTGATGGCAACAAATTAGGAAATATTTTGTACCTGTTAGGTGGAGATTAGGTATTTTCCTTTAATATGAATTTTTTGATTACATTACCAGCCTTTTAAAGTGGTGAATTGGGCCCTTGTTTTGGTGAAGCCTGTTTGGGGACATTATCAAGGACTATTGCTGTGGCATCTTGGGCCTTTTTAATCAGATGCCCAGACTGCGTCTTGGGCACAAGCACCTATTATTTCAAACTGCATCGGTTGCTGACCTTTGATAAGCGGCGTGAACAAAGGGCTGTATCTTCTTGGATCGGCGAGTGATATCACGTGGCTAGGGAAGGGTTTGATTAGTTTATCGCTCTTTGTTGTCTTGCCAATTTGAGCTGTGGTTTCTGGGGTACATTGCGCCTTACGGCCCGAAACTTCGCAGTTTCTGGCCTATTCTACCTTTTGGGCGTAGAGCTCTGGCCAGTGCGTCTCTGGGGTACATTGCGCCTTCGACGAGGCTGCAGGCTTTTGGCTCATTTGCCTCGAGTTGTTATCTTTCTTTGAGCCCGAGCTGTCGCTCCCATGACCAGTACCATGAGCTCTTACAAAAAGCCCGAGCTACATGGCTCCACAGGCCACATGGCTCCTTATATTTGCTACCTTCTAAAACTAAGCTACATGGCTTCTGAAACTAGCTACGAGGCTCTCACGAAGCGGCTGCAGGCTCTCTGACAGTGCAAGGCTCTCTCGAACCTAAGCTACATGGCACCTTGAAAGCGAGCATGGCTCCTTGGCTACTTGGCCTCCTTGAGACGGTTGCTCACATGTCGGCCCAGTGGGCTCTTGGAAGGCTACATGGCTCCGAGGTCTTAGCAGTTATGCTCTAAAAACTAAGCTCTTTGGGCCTGGGAGGCGGGGGCCTTCACGGCTTGTTAGCTTGCCAACCTTCGCCGCTGGGCTCTTGGGGCTCCTAAGGCCTTCAGTGTGTAGCTCTACAAGCGAGCTCTTGGGCTCGCAGGGCATGCTGACCATTAGCTCATTATAAGCCAGTGATGAGCGGCGTGCTACATTGTGTTAGCTGCAAGTGGCGAAGCTGTTGGGCTAATTTGAAAGGGCCTTCTTGAGCAAGATTAAGCTGCATGGCCAGGCTATTGGGCTCGGGCTCTAAGACCCTCTGAGGCTACATGGCTGTGGGCTATGGCCTTTCTTGACCGGGTTATGCTCTGTGTCGAGCTATTACGCTCCCCGAGTACACTGGCTCCACCGTGGCTACTTGTGGCCTTCTAGGCTGTTAGCACCTTTTTAAGCAATTAAGCTCTGAAAAAGCGAGGCACACTTAGGCTCCATGGCAACGGCCTTCCGCGGCGATTCACCTTGTCGCGGCCAGTTTGCGCAACTCTGTGGCTACGCCGGTAACTGTTCGACCCGGTGTTGACTCACTGAGCTGCCCAGCTCCGGCTGTGGCTTTGTTTGAGCAGTTGCGCTCTGCAGCCCGGCTATAGCTCGGGAAGTGGCTACATATGTTTATTCGAAGCGTGTGAACTCTAAAACTGCCATCCGAAGTGGTATAACTGTTTGGCGAGTTACGCTCCCTACAAGCTGAACGCGCCGGTATAACTGTTGACCCGAAATTGCGCCCGACTCCCCGAAACTGCCCAGCTCACGTGGCTGTAACTTTATTTGGCGGTACGCTCTGGCCGGAAACTGCCCAGCTGCAATGGCTACATAACATTTGGTATTTGCCAGCTCGTGGCTATGGCTTTGTTTGGCGATTCACGCTCTGACCCGACCTACTGACTCGACATCCGTGCGATTCCATATGATTTTATGCGTATTGAGGTGGTCATAAGGATCAACTGTTTAGTGGCGTCTCGTCTGCGACGTTCTAAACTTTTCGCAGGAAGGGAAGTGTACGGCGGTGAATGGAACTGTTTGTTGCACCGGGGAAAGATCCATGGGGAAGCGGGCTGACCTTTTACGCTACCTTCATATGGCTGATTTCTTCTTTGGATGTCACGCTGAACCTTTGCTCCCGCGACCTCTCGTTGATCCTCTTCGGGGGTTGGTAAGGATCATTCTCCCTGGTGTGGCTAGTTTCACCACCTCTAACCTCTCAGCTTCTCGACGGTCGAGTGTTGCTCTTCTCGAATTAACGGGGTTTGGTCTTTTAGGGCCTATCGTGTATCACAGGGTCATATTTGCACAGTGAGTTGTTCCCGATTCTTCGGGGAAGTGTTGGTTTGGTGATGCGGGCGCCTCCACTGGGTCGTGTTGGCTTTGTCTTGTCTCTAATCGCCTGCGGGAGTCGGTGTCCACCCGCTGGCTGGTCACTTGTCCTTGGAGGATTGACGTTGCTCACCTGCTTGTGTTTTGGGTTGATACCATGATCATTGAGAGGTGACTTTATTTTATATAAAACTTCGTTCCACAGATGGCATGGCCCGATGATGCTTTTCAATCAGATTGGGCTGGAGCATCTTGGATTCTTTGGGGCGGTCCATTGGCTCTGGGTGTGGACTCTTCTTCAAAGCAAGAAACAAAGACCCAGCGAGGCTCACGGATCTTGCTCCAGGTACTATGAAGTCAATTCTTTCCTGTGGAAGAGAATATCAACTGCTTAGGGAATGAAGTTTTGTGCATATGTCTGCGTACCTTTCACCGATGGGGTGGCCTAGTATTTATAATGGATGATCATGACAACTTTCCTAGTTGGATGATGACATTGAATAGTATATTTCCTTGTGGAGGGGATGATACGATGTTCTCAGCTGGGTAGGAGATTTTTCTTTCATATCGTGCAGATTGTAAGGGATAATTGATCATTTTAGTTGGATGATGATACGATATTCCTCCCATTGGGTAGAGATTTTCACTTTCATATTATTATAGATTAATAAGGGATAATTGAGTGAAGCAGCAAATTGAAATATTATTTCCTAATTGAGTGGAGATTGGGTATTTTCCTTTAATATGGTCTTTGATTACATTGGCCCCTTTTTGATGTGTTGAATTGGGCCCTTGTTTTTGGGCCTCTATTTGAGGATCTGTCAGGAGCTATTGTGCTAATCTTGGGCCCTTTTTAATCCGTTTTGGGCTTCTGGCATTTTACACACCTATTATTTCAAGCCCCATAAAGACCAAATTCCAAGATATGAGATGGAGGGTGGTGAAGAGCACAGCAGATGAGGATGCTCCATCCCATTGTGGTTTTTGAAGAAGGAGCATATTCTCTCTCGTGTCTCTTTAAGAACTTTGAGGATGATTACAAATGGGCATTTATGGGGACCCATGGGGAATTTTGGGGCCAAGAGCGGTCAATGGGCTATGGAGGATATGATGCATTGGAGGAGATTTAATATCGTCAGGTTCCAGGAGTGAATTAACGCAACGAGGGTGGGTAAAATCCTCCAAAATGAAGGTTCCTCTCGAAACAGTGGCTTAGTTAAAGGACCTTCCGGCTTCTGCAGAAATTTCGAAAACAGATTTATGTTTAATGAGGAATGGGCTAATATGTTTGATAATGTAAATGCTTGACTCTTGCTTCAAAGGCCTAATTCAAGATCATTTCATCATTCTGGAAGGTGAGTTTTAAATAAGGTCCTTTTCACTTACCGCTTTGAAGAAACATGTGGCTAAAGGAAGAGGGTTTGCAAGATACGATAAAGTTGGTGGTGCAGAGTAGCGGGTGCAGAGGGTCATAGCTTCATTCTAGCTTAGAGCGAAAGCTCTTAAAGCTTTGCTCCAGCCTGGAATAAGAGGTTTTGAAATGTGAAACCGAGTTTGGCCCTTGGTTAAATACGTCTTTGGGACGAGTATATGAGACATGGGAGGTTTTTCTACTGAGCAATGGGGAAAGGGACGGAATACAAGTTTTTCATGGAACATTGAAATTCCCAAAAGGAAAAGAAGGCCCGATGCCGAGAAGATAAGGATAAACCAGGGACTAGATAGCGACGAGTGTGAGATAAAGGATGGTATAACGAGCCTTCCAGGGAACCTTCTCTGAATCACAGTATTCAAGGGGTTCGGTTGCCACCTGAACAGCTACGGTACTTTGGCACGGAGAACTCTTGAAGAGGAAGTGTGGCATGCTTTGTCAACCATGAATGTTCGGATATTTTTTTTGAGAAGAGATGCGTTTCGTGGCGCTGAATTAAGCACCACCGGTCTTGTTCCCACGAGAAGGAGGCGAGGAGCACAAAGACTTTAGGCCCATCGAGTCTAGTTGGTAGCTTGCACAAACGCTGGCGCAAAAGTGTTAGCAAATAGATTGAAAAAGTGATCCCGATAAGTTGTGTCCCAACTGCATGTTCATAGAAGGAAAACGAAATCCGCGCAGCCATATACCCGCAGCTAATGGCGATAAACTCAATCTGAAGAACAAGTAAAGGAGGTCTTGTATGCAGAACCATGGATGATATAGAAAGCTACGATCACTTGAATTGGGATTACCTCATTCACAGTGATGGGAGAAGATGGAGTTTAGGGAAAATGAAGGAGGCTGGATCACCCGCTGGTGTATCTCTCTTTAGCCTCTGTTCGGTTATGGTTAATAATGATCCGTTGGCTTTACTTTACGAGTTCTAGGGAGTTTGGCTTAAAGGAGGACCCTTTGTCCTCGTGCCCATTGGCGTCGACACATGGAGACCCTTTCAAGACTCATTAATAGAAGGGGTAGCTGTTATCAACAGCAGGTCGGGGGCAAGGGGAGGAGAGAGTTATGGTCTCTACGTCTTTTGTTCAGTGGCTGAGCACCACCATTGCAGAAAGAGTTCTCATGAGGAATTGACTTACTTGAATTTGATAATTCAAGAGAGAAGGCCATAGGAGAGTGGGTCATACATGTCACGTGGGGCGCCATATCGACCTTTAACGGTCATTTATCTAGTTTGGCATTTAATGGTTTGAGGTTATGACATGGCTAATTTGGGCTGTTAGCGGCAGGAGCCTCTTTAGACGAAAAAAGATTACAAATATAAGTGGGATATCGAATTTTCTCTTGAAGTTTTTACACATTTTCCTAATATATCAAAATAACATAAGTTCTTGGATAATGGCAATTTCGAATAAATATTTACTAGATGAGCAGATACAAAAAACCCATACACGTATCTTTCCATGAATGATATTTAATGTAGCAACATCATCGATTTTCTTGATAGAAATAATTTTAGAAATGAACATACTACTAGATGAATAATTTCCCCATAATATCCACTTTACACATTGTAAGGGAATGATATGGAAGGATGTGTTAGATACCGATTAAACTGAAATAGAGTGAATAGGCCGAGGAAGAGATGAACAATAACCGTTCAGTAAGCTGATTTGCGGAACCTATATCAGTATGTGGATTTGTTTGCAGGAAAACCAGAATAAAGATTCAAACAGCCAATTGAACTAGGTGTTGAGATCAAGTCTTGTGTTGAAACAATCTCCCAAGATAAATATTGCCCTCATGGAGTGGTGCTTCGAGAAAAATACGCAATTCGTCTCCCAAGATGAAATTATCTCCCAACAGTAAGAAAACACTTCCTTTGTTGGTTGTCGAATCGAAGCGGCTGTGCGAGAACTGGGTCTGTCTCGATGTGAATATGACGGATGAATGAATGAAAATGTTCATACAAAGCCAGAGAATAATCATGGCTATCATTGAATTAGAAGGCAGATTATCTTGTGGCGTCACGGTAATGGAGAGGCAGCTTTGGTCAATGATGGTAACCTCGCTTGTCGCAAAGCGATGGCGTTTTGGCGTAAAAGTGAGTTTAAGCTAACCAGGGTTGAGACTGACTCGGGGTGGTGGCGCTCATGGTTCATGTGGTGAACCAAGCATGAGTAAGGTGCCACCACTCCCACAAAGCGGGGTGCCTTGGGAGACTAAGCCAAACTACAAAGGTAGGTGTATATACCCTTTAAAAGTCTTATTCCCATCGATGTGGGACATGGCTTTTTCTAACAAACGCTTTAGTTACCATTTTCAAGGGTGATGTTTAAGGCAATTTCTAATTCACTCCTTAATGGTTTGAGCAATTCAATATATAATCTTCATCTCCTCATGGGAGGAGAACACATTCCCCATGTGGACCCACTAAAAAAGATTTTGTGGGGACGACCCATGAATTGCCAACTCAAAGATAGCTAATTTATTGTGCTCAAACCCATTTTTCTGACAGGATGCATGGAGCTGGTAGAAAATGGAGTAATGCACTAAGGCATACACGAACATAATATAATGAATATGTAAGATGGAAACATTTGTACACATGGGCTACCGCAAGGATAAACAATGATGAATCAAAGGCATGGTTTCTAGAAGAGCACTAAGGGTGAAGACGGACCATGGATTGAAAAAGAAGCCTTTGCTAATGCGAGGGTGTGTCATAATCCCATGCATGCATCAAGGTTATAGAAACCTTTGCTCCAGCAGTAATTAATATGAGGATGGCATGGTGGGTTTGCAGCAATGCCATCTTGAACACCTACAAAATAAAATTAAAATTCTTTGGTTAAATAACTAGAGCAAGTCATATGATAACATGGATGTCTATAATTAATGAGAATTACCAATATGAGGGTTGCTTGGTTTTCGTTCCCTTTTTCTTATCTTGTTCTTTCTAATCTCTTTTTTCCTTAAGCAAGGAGGAGTTACTTTTTAGTCATTGTTGACAAGTCACCCCTCTATAGCTCCTTTCCACCCATTTCATTTCTCAATAAAGTGGTTCTTCCAAAAATCAAGATTGCAATTTATTTTTCATGTTTTTTGTCGTTGTCTTGTGTGGTATATGGATTGTACATCGTGCCCCAGTGCGACGATTTGATTTCATGTCTTGTTGTGGCGCTTTCTTGTGTGCGGGTGATTCAAAAAGACAAGCATATTTGATCAAACGAAGTCATCAAGCAAATTATGATCATTAGTATGTTGCCCAGAACTGGAGGTGAAATGCATATTTCAATCATCATAGAATTATCAAATTTGTAAGCTTTGAGCCGATTCATTGTCATTGTTATTAACGATGAATCTTCGTCATTCTCTAGGAGGTTAAGTGAATTTTGATTATGTGTTCATATCGAATGTATAACTAGTTCGAATTAATAAAATTATTATCTTTTCAAAAAGAAAAAAAGAAGTTGGTCTAAGACTTTGGGGGTTAACCCAATGGTCATCTCAGGGCCATTGGAGATTTGCAGTAACGAGAGACTACTTGGGATTAGTTGAGTTCTTGTATGGCTAACCCGAACATCCACGATTATCAAAATAATAATAACAATAATGAGAATTATCATTACCAAAAACACCTCCAAATTCTGATAACGAGTAGGACTCCTATCAGAAGGGATCCAGGCTGCATACAAGTTATTGTATTTAAAGAAGATGAAGATGTCGTTGTTGTATGGAGGCACAAACTTCCCGTAAACAAAGTTTATATCTTTACACCCAGTATAAGGCATTTCGAGTATCTTGAAATATCTAAAAAATATTTTCAGTAAGAATTCTTTGATCTTTGTTTTTCTTGATGGTAAACTTGTATCTAATTTTTGAATTTATTTATTATTATTAAATTTATGTAATAGATAACATCTGAAGTAAGCATGTCACGTTAAAAAATTTAAAAATTAAATTTGTAAGAATTCGATGCATTATTGTTGAGGCGTGCGACTCGTGGGACGGAGGATAAGACCATGGTTTTATATTTGGATCTTTCCATTGGGCCTTTCATATTACTATCATGCCATATTTGTTTTATAATATAAAGGTAGAACTTTTTTTTTTTTTTCGGATAGATGATACCACATTGTCATAGACTTGGCTTTTCCTTGAAAGCTCTGTATGTCCTGACTTTTCACTCAAGTTGCTAGTCGGCCTTCCCGCCTAACTAGCCTTGCTAATACTTACACTCAAAGTTGGAAACTAAGAAAATAAGAACTCATGGAACTCTTTAAGAAAGAAGAATGCTTGTGTGAAGTAGGAAGCTCTATGCACAACTCTTTGGAAGCTCTTTGGCAGTTGGTTTATTTGCCATGGCCAAATGAGACTGTCCACTGTTATAGGCACCTTATAAATTCTCTAGAACCTTGGTTGGTTCATACAAATCATGAGAAATCTAAAAAATACTCTACTTTGTACAAGTTATATACAAGGAATCCATAGGAGGGCTCTGAATAACTCTCGTCTTCCATGTACACCTTTCCATAGCCTTCCATTTATGTGTGAACTTCTCTAGGATTCTTCTAAACTAAGTCTATATACAAGGTATTTTCAGACTTCTCTAGAATACCCAGGTGACCCTCTAAACTTTCAAGTCTTCCATCTGTGAAGTGTTGACTTCTTTGAGTTATTCGGGATTTCCAAACTGCGCAGCCAAGGAGAGATGTAATAAGACCAAGTATCTGGGTCTGCTTCTCACTTAGGTGAGCACAAGAGGGCTCATTGTGTTCCATGGAGGGATATCCTTCTATGTAGAGGGTGTATCCGGAAGGGCCAGGGCGGCACTCCGACACCGCTTTACCGTACGGCTTGGATCCGATGTTACCTTCGAACTGGGAATGGGTTGATCCGATTCGCGGACTTGCTAAGCCATCCTCGGGTTCCGACTGGTTTTTCTCTCACTGGGCGATTTTGTTGGACAGGTACTCTTGGGAGGGACAGCAACATTTTCTTCCCAAGTGACAGTTTAGCTAGGATGTTCTCTTCACGCTCTTGGAACTAGGCTTTTGTTGTTTGTGCTAGAACTGGATTGTTTGTTTTTATCCTTTTGATTCGAGCTATCATTGCCTTGTGATTAATCTTTGTCCTTTTTGGGTTGGCTGTCTGACGCTCCTTGCCTTTCTTCCTGCGAACTTGGGCATGACAGAGGGTTACTTTAGCATTGAATCAGGCGGACAGCTGCCTCCATTCTTCTCTTTTTCCTCATGACTAGTCCATTGGCGCCTTCTTAGAACATTTCACTTGCCATATCCCGGGTTCATCGCATGACATTCGTTCTTGGCGTGGGAACTCCTTGGTTTCACCTTGCCACCCAATCCTCCCTCATATGGGCTGCTATCCATTTGGTATTAGGAACAACTCCTCCTCCCCCATCATGTATTTCTATCCTTTGAACCTTATCTTCCAAAGAGTCCTCATTATGATCACAGAACTACATTATGCCATTGGTGGCTAAGTCTTGTACACCTTACATGCTGAATTCACTTGCTAAAAGCCATCCTTTTGATTTATCATGAGTTGAATAAAGTAACTCCTCTTCAGAATAGCAGGAATCTGGCGTTCAGTGAAACTCCATGCGTACTCTTGTATTGTTGCCAGTGTGAGACCGTCTCTCGGGCATGATATGCATACTCGGGGTATAACTACCTCCATATCTTCTTCTTGAAGGCATCCCATGTCGTCTATCTTTACACATTTCCTTCTGTAATCACGGGTCTTCTTATACCATAATGTAGTGTCTCAGTCAAGTAAATTCAGCATTCCTCTTTCTGATACCTGTCAATGACTATTATTTCTCAAATAGCTCTATTTGGCTGCAGCGGCCATCAATCCTTTCTTTGCTATAGGGCGGTTGTGAGGCGTGCCTCCGCATGGGAATTTTCAAAAGCCAGTAACAACCCTTTTCCGGCATGTCCGGCCTTAAAGATGGCCCAACTCTTTGTTTGCACCTTATTATCAGGCTTCCTTTGCTGTCGAGGCATAAATCCCTTGACTTTCTAAGCTACTTAAACCTCTTGGAACTTTTCATGAGCTTTCTAATATGGCTTGCTCGTAGGGATTGGCGGCCTTACCCCCTCTTGAGGTCTTGGACACCCTCTTTCAAGTCCTGTGCCTTCTCAGTAAACTTTTGCTCTAGTAGGTAGACTCCCACTAATTTGAATGCATGCACAGCTTCAGCTTGTGGCCAGATCCATCCCGATAGTAATAGCATCACAGACTTTTATCTTCTCCACCTCACGCCCGATGGAGGTCAGAGTTCCCTACCCTGAACGCTCACTAGCATCTCCGCGAGCCGCCATCACTGCTCCTCCAAGCCCCACTCCGTCCTGACCAAGCTCATTCAGGCCGGCTCCTGGACTTCAAGCTTGCTTTTCACCTTTCCCATAGGCACTTGGGCATCTTTTAGCCCAGCGCACTTTACTTTTCCATGCGTCTTAGGAATAGGAGACTAGGGAGCGAAGACTCTGAGAGTGTTCTTTATGAAATGAAAGAGCAATTTCATCGAAGTAGGGACTTCCTAATCTGGAGATCTTTGGACCTCTTGCTGGTTGGTTGATTTTGGGCCCAAATATCAGAGCCTTCACTGTTTATAGACACCTTAGGAATTCTCTAAGGCTGCTGTTGGTTCACCCAAATTATGAGTTAGAATACTCTTCTTTATTGCAGTTCATATGTGAAAATCCATGGAGAAGCTCTGGTAGCTCTCTCGTCTTCATTACCTCTCATAGCCTTCTACTTGTCGTGAACTCCTCTAGGGATCTTCTAGAAGTCTTCTATACTAAGTCTATATACAGTATTTTTCAAGACTTCTCTAGAATACTCAAAGGTGACTCTCTTGGCTTTACTCCAAGTCTTTCACACATGTAGCAGGTGTGCTGAATCCTTTTTAGACCTTCTAGAGTTTCCAAAGATTCTTTATAAGCCAGGTCTCCACTTCAAGTCTTCCTCTAATTCTTCCCTTTTCATAGATGACATGAAGACCCGATGGCACTTATAAGAAGGAATCACCTTCTAAGCATATGATGGTGTGTCAGAGGGGCTGAGGCACGACACCAGCATCTTATAGCTACTGTCCCCATTACTACAGCATTAAAGCTTAGGCCGCCTATTATTAAATATTATATAACTCAAAAACTGCATCACACACCATCAGGGCCCATGATAATTGAATAGACTTCATCAAAATGACAATTTCATACCTTCTATAATATTTTGTATTTTTTTTAAAAGCCCAGTTTCCTTGGGAGGACCTTTGGGTACATCTTTATTAGCTCTAGAATATGCTTGCAACAAAAATCTTTGCTCTTTGACGCTCTTGAGTGATTGGACCCGCATTTGTTGAGGATTTGACCAATTTGTGACCAGACCTTCTAACAACAACAACTGTTTTACTAAACTGTCGCGGTTTTATATTGTCACTTGTAGAATATGAACATGTGTGACAGACAACGTCTCTCAGTTAAGTTAACAATTAATCATTTTACCGTTCTTGCCCCACTCACGACTTTAGGCTGTTGAGGCTCTCGTATGATCCGCATTATCTTTATTTATTTATTTATTTTTTTATTTTTCATCTCTTTTTCTTTCATGTAAAACAAAGTATAAATCATTATAAATTAATTATTTATAATGACAGAACACTTCTTATTTACTCTTAAAATATTTAAGAAGAAAACTTTATAACAAAGTATTACTTCCTGTGTGTGTGGCCATAGGTTTTTTGTTTCAATAAATAAACAAAACTTGCAAAAACAAAAAGCGAGAATTTACAGAGCAAACAGGCAGTGGCAGGGCAAGAAGGAGTTTTTTTTTTTTTTTAAAAATGATCATTTTTGTGGCACTGTGGCCATATTTCCCTGGGACTCGGATCATTTTTGAATATAACATGGATGAGAGACTCGGATTGGGCTGGTTTGAGCTGCTCTTGGGCTCAAGATTTGTTGACAAGATTGAGCTACGGGGCGCCTCTGCGATGACGACAACAGAACTTTGACACGGTCTTGCTTTGAGAGGCATGGGTTGCGGTGATGAGGTTTCCATTTTAGTTTCTTTGGAACTTTAAAATTGTGAAGTGTGGCGCGATATGGACCTTCATCTAAGATATCAATTCCTCACCAAATCAGAAACTTTCAATCAATTCCGACCAGTTGTTGTATCGCTGACTAATATTTTGTAACAGTTTTGTTCAGTTCTTTTCTCACTCAAAATAAGGGTGGGCTTTGAGCTGATTGGGCAGATCTTTGGTTTGTATAAATCTTGGCTGCTGAGATTGGGGTGATAACGGGACATTTGAAACTTTGCCTCTTAGATGTTCATTTGTGACATTGATCCGAGTTAATCATGGGTTGAATGAACTGACCGGCGGATATGCGGTTCATCAGGGTGACAATTTTCTCATGAGATGGGGAACCTATGTTTTGTGCGGGACTACTAAATCTGACTGTCTGATCATGACTTGTTTGCCCATTATTTTTGAGGATTGGGATCATATATACGATTAAAATGATTAAAGATGACTAATGTTGTAAATCAATATCAATTAAACATGTCAATATAACTATAATGACAGTTCAATGGTTCAGAAGTCTTTCTTAGTTCAAGGCTGCTGCTGCCGAACTAGCCTCATTCCCGAACGCTGTGCTACAGGCTTTCGCCTTAAAGCTGCTGAAGCCGACTTGCTGCGAAGCTTCCAAAGTAAGGCGGGCGCCTCTACGCGCCACTTCCTGTGCAGCTCGGCGTTGGCTGGGGTTGACCAGCGGAGAAGTGACGATAATTTCTGCCATTGGTTGCTTTCCCGGGCTAAGTACACCGTCGCGCGTGTCCACTCCGGGCTGCGGCCGCGTCTGCGCGGTCTCATCCGCGCGCCATTCGCGCCTGAGTTCTATCATGACCTGCTTTCGGCCGAATCACGAAGCCGTCCACGGTTTTTCAAAACGAACTTGTTCGGCATACACCAGTTCGTGGAACCATTGGATTCACTCTCAAGGGCGGATTGTTGGATCTTCTAAATAGTCTCATAGATGGGCAGCTATAGAGATGACGTGGACAACTCCAGGGTGATTATTGGGAGAAAATCTTATTCCAAATTCTTTTTCCACTGTTAGTTTTCATTTTTCTTTCAGTTTCTTTCATGTCATTGCACTCACCTACAACTCCCCAAGTTTGTGAATGTTTGTAGATGCATTATTGCAATTCAAATATTCATATTAATATTCAGTTTTCATTAACATATATTAACATAATTAATTCATACAATTAATATTCAATTTACAACAACCTTTTAAAATTAAGCTCTTGCAAACTAATTAACCAATAAATCAAATTCATTTAGATTACTCAAACCACAAATCACACAGCACATCCATATACAGACTCACTGAGCTTTCAGATTGGCATTTGTTCCGGCCTTTGTTGGGGATTCTTGCGTTCAGTTGCGAGGAATTTCCTGCTTGGGCGACATTTCCTGAATCCCATGTAAAATGATCTTGTGAGATGACAAGTGGGAAGGATCCCCATGCTGGGTTTTGGAGCTCCACAAAATCGGATGCCGTGTGGCCTCAGGCATGGGACCATGCGCACGCTGCCTGCCGGCGAGGCAGAGCAGATTAGAGCAGCCGGGAGAATCAGAGATCAGTCCTTTCTCTCTCTCACAAGTCCCCAAGATCCACCTGGCTTCTTTGGTTTTTGTGTTTTTTGTGGAAAGAGACTTGTTTCTTCTGGTTTGTTCGTTTGTTACTTTTCAACGGACTTCATTTGTCTTCATTTGACTTCTTTTGGCTTTGACTTGCACATGACAATAAGGCCATTAATCCCATCCTCTAATCAAGACAACATGTAGTCGTATGAGTATAATGGGTGACTTTTTATCATCATGTCTTCCACAACTTAGTTTTCACAGGCTTTTGAAGCCTTCAGTTTTCAGCAGTGAGAACTTCATTGTCTAAGACTGGCGAAGTGAGCAGTAACTAGTTTATGAACATGGAATTCAATAAGATGATAAGTTTCATCGCTCGGGGAGCTTCAGGAAGAATTTTGGTTGACGAAGTAGTTACACTTTTTAAAAGATAGGGTGCCTGGGTTTAAAGGTTGGTTCTTTCTTGGAAAAGGAAAGGGATCAGGCACGATGGGACATGTGGATTGCATTTGTTGCCTCTTTGGTAGGTTTCTAAGGCAGGTTGCTCATGATGATCAGTGGTACCTTATTGAAGCAGCGGCTGACATCACTGCAGTGGGGTAGGGGCATCCCTTCTTATAAGATCATTGCAGACCAAGGATATCAGAATTATGATCTTGGGGGATCTCTGCTTCACTTAACCAGAATGAGACTCTACTCAGGATCCTTAGAATGAGTACTTTCCTTTCTTACTTTGAGCAGATGGTGTGGTTGCTCTGAATCTTTTTGTCAACTTGTTTTGAGCTTGGTTTAAACATACGGGTTGCACATTTCAGACAAACTCAGGACATTGCTCAGAAGAAGCAGCCAGCTCGTGAGGAGTATCTACTCGTGCCGGGACTTAACTTCGCCGGGCGTAACCAAATCAGTTGACCCCACCGAAACCGTCTGAGCTCTGGCCCGGTTTTGGACTTCATCGTTGCCCCCGACACCGCGGCGACGAGCGAGCCAATTATTCTGGGTCTCGCGGGTTCCGTGGCGGACCAGGTTCGTGGTCGACGCTGGCGTCCGTTCGCGCCAGGATATTGCTCGGTCGGCTGGTTCCGTTCCGGCACGACGGCGTTTCAGTGTTTGACACACCATTGGCTGATTATATTGCGGCTGTCGACCGCGTTTCTGCGATTGCTGGTTTTTGCTACGAGATCTTTGCGATGTGTCGCTCAGGCATACAGTGGTTTTGCCAGACCTATCCAGTTGAGATCATCTCACTGACTGTTCTTCCTCTGGTTGGTATCCTCTTTTCCGCGGACTTCTTTTCAGGTTAACGGATCGCGGTAGTCTTTGTTTTTGCTCTACTCTGCACACCGATCATATCTTTTCATTTGTTGTCGTTCTTCTGGTTCCTTTTCCGGGAAGGCCGCTGGAAGTGATAAAGCGGGTAATAGTATGGATCAGTGCTGATCCTTGCATAACATGGAGCATGATCAATATCTGGATCATCTGTCTGTTGTGCAAAGAAGAGATAGAATAGATTAATTTTTCTGACAGTTCGGAATGCCTGAGGCGCTCGTGAGAAGATATCTCACGGGCGTATTGGGATCTGTCCGAGATCAAACCTTTATAGCTGAGCCTTCGTACCACTATAAGATTTGGCATTGAGATAAGGTGCACGGGGTGTCTTCCTCTTTACCTCCTCGTGGGTATCCAGTTTCAAGATCAGTCCGCTTCTTTGACTGTTGCCAGAAAACTTTGCGTTCTCACTTTCCGCACCTTTACTTCTCTCCGAGCGTCTTTATTGTTTCCCGTTTTCTATGACTTTCCGATTTTGAGTTTTCAGTCAGTCAGTTGGGTTTTAGAAGACCAAGTACGGGACTTCCAGCACGATGTTGATGGTTCGCCGGTGAATTTTAACAAAGGTTTTGGCTCAACATCTGACGGTCTGGGTGCCGACCCGATCGTTCGTGAATATTCGTCTTCTGTAACTGGCGTTGGAAGGGTGCTTCTTATCGAGTTATGATTAGGTATATAACCTGTGGCGAAGATCCGCTGGCGTTCCGACGATGCTCGTTTTCGAATCGGCGGTTTCGCCGCATCATTCGGGTTGGCGCCCCGATTCTTCGAACATCGATTTGCTTCCGCGCGGGTTCCACTGTTGCGCTAAACGTTCTCGCTCTGGCACCTCGTTACACCGGATAAGGGAACTGGCGTGTGATTCAACGATATCACCCACGAGTAATTTTCCGAGGCGATTAATCGGGATCTCCGGGCTGCTTTGGTGTGGCCAGCCCCTCGCCCTCTGAATGTAGTTCAAATCGCTATAGGCCCTTTGGCTTTTGGTACTCCTCGATCTTGTCATGACCTTCACTAGGAAGAGCTTGACCAGTCAATTTTTGGTGAAGAAAATGGTGCAAGGTCCATTTGCCCAGAGGGCAACCATCGAGCTAGAGGCCAAGTCTTTGAGCGAGAGTCTCAGGAAGGATCGAGCTGAGCCTCATTTGGATGTTTTGCCTATGTCTATTGATTTGTAGACAGCGCCAGCTTGTGAGGTCATCAGAGACAGGGGAGAAGCATCTGGACATTGGGAGGGATGGGACCTGATTTACTTTCATGATGTAGGCTTGCCACCATTTGTGTGTATCTACGGGACTTTAACACCAGGAGTGGTTATACCAACAAGTTGGAGGGCTTCGGCCTTATAACTCTAAGGAGCGACCGCAAGTATCTGCAGACCTTTTCAGCCCATTCAGTCTATTGACCCGATTTACGTTATTACCCGCATCTCAGTTTGACCGGGTGCTCTTATGAACTGCGAAAACTTGGCTTTTCAAAGGTCTTTAAAGCGACAAACTGGCGTACAAAGCGAGATCACCTCATACGACCTCTGGAGGTGTTTCTGAAGGCTTTAGTCAGGACCTTTGACCAAGGATACCTAGAAAACTTTAAACTTATTCTTTGGATTAGAAAAACTCTAAATCGCCATTGGGACACCATCATGATTGGTTCTGGATGACTTTAAAAATGCCTTTGGAAGGTTTTTCATATTAATTTGTTTTTAGAGGTTTTGATGAATTTTGGAAGAAATCTTTAAAGAGGCAGAGAAAATCTCAGGAACAAAAAGTTATAACCTGATGAGGACCTCATGTGACTATTCTTCCATTAATTTTGCCTAACTGTTGATGAGGTGATGGAAAGGCCCACAGGTTCATGAGTGTATTATAACTAAGTCGAGTGAGTTATCAATGTGAGCAGTATCTGCTGTATTCTGGGATAATTTTGGGATTTTTGTTGACCTAATTGTTGTACGGTTGTTTGAGAACTACCGGCTGAAGCGGACTTGGCGGGGTTCAATCAAAAATGGCTGGCCAGGAAAAAACGTCTGCGTGCACTCGCGATCGGCTGGCTTTTCGGCATTGACCGGCCAAAGTCAGCGGTTGGTACTGGTTCACTGGCGCGTCGACATTGTACGTAACGGTTTTCTACGAGGAAGCGACCAGGGATACTAACGCCGGAAGACTGAGGATTGAAACTGACGAGGCAAAGAATCGAAAATTGACGGTTTGTTTCTGTATTACCATTGCGCGTTTCAAAATTTGAGAAATGTTTGTCTATAACTCTTATTTAGTTTGGGCTGAAATGTTTATTAAGCTCTTTCAGAAAACGCCTCAATGGTTTGTTTGATAGTTGTAAAATGTTTTGCGAAAACCGGCCCGACCATCTGGTATCGCTTTGCGTTTGTCGCGCGCACGGATCTCAGAAAGTTGAGATAACGTAGCAGATGTTGCTGTTTAATTGCGTTCCGGGATCTGGATTGATACTGTGGGGGTCAGTCAGCGACCGCTGGAACTAAATCGCTGAACCGATAATATCGTTTCCGCGATCCGGCGACGAACCAGAATATCGGTGGTATATTAATGGTTCACCGCTACCACGCCAACACCGATCGGCGACGGGCGCTCGCGTGACCGCAAAACTCGTTAACGTTACCGCTCGTGACTTTGTTGGCGGAATTATCGCGGTGTTCGTCTATCTGCTGCAGCTTTATGGATGATGGTTAGAACATAGCGAACCGGTTTGAGGATTATCATTGTTGGAATTGAAAACATTATTATAAAAGTGAAAGAAAACGTATGAAATCATTGACTTTCCGATTCTAATGGGCTGTTGTATCAGAGGATATGATGACCCCAGATGAATCAATAGATACTCGTGATTAACTCATAAAATGTATATGTTAACATGACCCATTTTTTGTGTGATCATTCAGTTTTACAAACTATTACATTTGGTAAAATTATGATTTGATAAAAAGCTGAGGGCGTGAAATGGGTGTATAGACTTAACGAAAATGCTTGCATGTTATTTTATCATTGCCAGTGTCTGTGATCGACTTTGATGATTGAACTGACGCGAGGCAGGGCTCGTGGGCGCCGAATCACCCAAAATTGCGGGTACGTGCTCCGTTACTGCCATTCACTCATTGTTTCGTTTATTGATATTTTATAAAACTTAATTTGAACTCTGAAACCTCAACGCTATGATCATATTTTGAAAAGACATGGATTACCTTCTGATAAATGTTATGGCTTCCGGCCTCTGCATCATTATGATATAAGATTGTCGGACTTGTAGCTGTTTATAGTTTTCTAAATTAAACTTTTATTTACCTGAATTGGAAAACATTTATGAATAAATGGATTTGATTAATGGCTTGGTCGGCGTCACAGGTTTTGATTCGGACTGTAACCGGTCGGACTGGCTGGTTTCTACCTAAGATATTCTCTGATCGCCCGGGGTCCGTCTGATCTGATTGCTGCGAGAAAGACAATCTACCAAAGGATGGACTCGTGAAGCCCGCGTTGGCATCCACTATAAGTCGATATCGTGGGGAGAAAGTTGTCTTTGGTAGGCTGGTTCTTGTTAAAGTCAATAATTAGCCACTTGCCATTTGCCTTCTATATGAAGGACCACGTGTGACGGTCAAAGATAATCTCGCTACCGGATAACTGGGCGAAGGTGCTGACCTGGATGATCGTCTTCTACCTTCCCTTTGAGTGACTTCTTCTGCTTTGTTGGCCGGGTTGAAGGAAGGAGACATTGACTTTGATGGGCGATGGCTGTTAACTTGGTTGGTCTTCCGGCGTCATGCTGGCTTTAACGAATATGCATTTGGCTTTGGGCGAATGGGGAGTTCTTTTTGATGTCATGATCTGACCCGAATGATCGCAAGGCGGGGTGTTCGCTACTACAAGGCTGATAATCAGTTATCACGGGTTTAAATCTTACGGGCATGGATCAGGATGTTTGATTAATCTCTCGTATCTGAGACTCGTCATGTGGATCGTGATCAAAGCTGACTGGTTTCATTGGCGTCAAATAACGCTCATGGCTGCATGCCATTGATCTTCCTCAGGACCGTTCTACTCGTTATTCACTGAAATGAGATTTGGCAACCGCGCGACCGGGCGGAGGGATCAGCATATTTACTCGCTGGAAGCCGGGCATCCACTGAGGGCCCTTTATAATGGTTAGCGACTGCGAGGAGGATCTAAAGTAAAAACACCGGGACCTTTTTGACCTAGGCCAACTTTACTTCTTCGCTTTAGAAAGTCCGAGCAATGACAGTTCCCTGGGGGATGTTTCGACTACTCGCTTCCGATGACATTAACGTACGAACCACGAGATTATGATGTTGATCGACTCTTGTTGTCAATGGGATATGAAACTGTTTGCCAGGCTGACAACACTTTTAACCATTCGAATGGAATAATCATGGGGATGTTATGACGCTTCCATAGCCGATGCGAAGGAAGTTTTATGTTGGGTATCCGAGTGGGGACTTGGACGTTTTGCCTCAGTATCTTTCCACTGGCTTTGATGTTTGTGTAGGTGACCTTGCGGAAGGCTAGTTCCCATTGGCGGCATCTTCGAATCATTGATCTCTCCCGGGGTTTAACGATCTTGGCCCCGGGCTTCGTTGATGGTGATGGAGTACCTCAGTTCGATCTTATAGACCGTAGCGGCGGAGATGTCCGTTATCGGGACAAGTCGTTACCTTGGCCCGATTGTTCTCCCATCTCTGCACATGATCCGTGGGCTGTATACCCCAGGTTGTATCTTTTATTGGTCATCTCATTGAGACGACACCACACCAAACTATATATTTTTCTTAGTTGAGCTGCAGAGCATCAGAGAATGAAATTGCCAGAATGATTATGTATTTTGCTGAGGCAGAGTTGGTTGGCAGTTCTTGCGTCCCCTCCCTCTTGAGACAGTCTGTGTTTCTGTCCCCCTTCACGGGGGTTATTTCTCCATCTTACCGTCTTCTGGAACAGTCCACTTTTTCTCTTCTTGCTTTCTTTTGGAGAACTTCCCATGGGCCTGGAATTTCCTGTGTTGTTTACCTTTGGAGACTTTGCATATTTCATGCTGGGGGTTCTTCTGGAGTATGAGCATAGATGTTGTTCAGCATTCGTGTGACTCAGTGAGGCTGTTTTTTGAATCTTGGGTCTTCTGCCCCTCCCAGTGACTCAGGGTTCAGCCACCTTCTTGGCGGTAGGACCTCGGGTTTTTCTTGTGGGCCTTGGCATAAGTTCAGGTGGCTGTTTTTGAAAAACTTCCGTTTTCAGAAGCTGGCAGTGGACATGAACTTTGTGAGGCTTCTGGCCCATTGAAGGTGCCTTTGTGAATAGAGCACGAGGCTTTATTGAGACCATGCCAGTGGGAAACACCAGCGGCCAGCCAAAGGCTTTGCTCTCCCCGGAGATGCTGTTGCTCCATAGACTCCATATCGTTACTGGCAGGACGCGAGGTGTTTAGAATAGAATTAAGTAACTGTCGGATTCTAAAGCTTTATGGAGGGATCGGGACCTTGCACTATGGCTTGAGGACCACAGCCGCTTGCTCCCGAAATCCGTGACTCACGGGAGAATTGTGAGCCACTACGGCTTCATTTATGTTTCAACCGACTCTTATTGGAACTGCCCAGCTATTCCTGGGGTTGGCGGGCTGAATGGTGCGCCAAACAAGATTTACTTTACCTTGCTTTCGCTGGCAGTGTCACCGGCGGTGCGGCAGGGCCATTGCCGGCAGTGCTTGCTGTTTCTCACTCTAAAATGGGTATGCTCGGGGCGTGGGAACATGTTCATCGTTAACTCTCAGCTGAGACAAGTTATTCGACACTTCCAGGCTTTGTTTTATTTTCTCTTTTACATTGAGACCATTGATCGCTGGTGGATTACCTCCGACTCTTGCTGCGTTTCAGCGGTGGGCGAGACACGGTACCTCCTCGGCCCACCCAGTGGCGTGAAAGGGCTTCTGACCGTCCCTGTTGCTCTGCCTCAGTGATCTGATGATCTTGCTTTCCCTTTGGAGGTTGTGACTCACTGCTCATGTTTGAATTCGATACCATGATCTTTGAGAGATCGGTTGGTTGTCAAAGGCGTTCAATTTCTGAACGAAGCACAACGATGGTGTTTCTTTAAGCCATTTGGAAGACTTGCTGGATCGGCGGGACTGCTCTTGAGTTTACTACTAATATCTTATTTGCAGAGGGGATGTGATAAGCGCGGGGGTATTGCGGCAGCTTTCCGATAACCTGAGAATGGAGGTTTCTTTCTTTGAAGAAAAGACCTCCAAGCGTGATGGTTTTGTGATTCGTACATTCTTTTTGGTGAGCGTAACACCATTTATAAATGGGTGATCATGATGAGTTTTCTGTTGGGCTTGGCGACCGACATCTTCCCGCTGGGTAGGAATCTCTCTTTCCTTGCTCTTCAGCGAACTAGTAAAGGATGGTGGGAGTGTGGCTCGTGGGATCATGTTCACAACCAGGCCAGACTCTCGGATCTTGGAGATAGGTGCTTTCACCTTTCTTCATACTGGCGTGAAGCGACTGGATATCACAACATCACTAGCCATTTATAGGCGAGTTTCGGCTAGACAAGATGTTGGAGCAATCGGAAAAGATAAATCGCGGAGACGGATCTGTGAGACCTCTTTGTTGGCTTCGGAGGGACACCTAACTGGCTTTAGACTTTCAACCGGTGGTTGGATCTCTCTTGGGCTTAGATCTTTGATTTGCAGGCGAGGTTTTTTTTAGGCATTATCAGTTTTAAGAATTATATATTTGGATCCATCAGAAAAAAAAGAAAGAAAGAGCATATATATTTGGATATATAGGGTAGCTTCTACAAACACTGAGTCTTTTATGTCAGTGAGTATATGACATATTAAGATCAGCAGTCATTTGAGTTTATGACTGATTTTAGAAAAGAAAGGTTCTTCTTGAGTCTTATTGGGTTTCATGTTCAAAGCGAGGGCTTTGTGGCTGAGCACCACGTGGATCCACTGGCTTTTGCAGAATCAAAACTCCACCTTGGTTTGCAGTTTAAAATTTGATAATTGTGATATTGCTTCACATTATGCACATTTAGCGGTTACCACCCTCGATTCTATTAATAAATTAGTTGAAAAAACAATTTGAAGTTGTTTCCCAAAAGTTGTTTTCTTTCAATATAATTTTTAGAAATTAATATAGAGAAAATTGATCAAATAAAATGAATTTTTTTTAGAAATTAGTTTCTATCTTTAAAAGTAGAAAACTAATTTTGTATTATAAGGTCAAACAAGCCCATAATTACTTCGAATGCATGAGTAGATATGAGTCAGAATCTCGAATATTAAAGAATACCAGGAGTCAGAATTTCCGTGGGGGATCCTTCTTCCCTTAAAGAGTAGATATCGGATCATGGAGATGGAGTGCTTTCCTTTCTTACGCCACAACTGGTGGGCAACGGATTATCCCCGTAACCTGTATCCGGCCCACTGGGCTTGGTTTCAGCCCTGGGCTCGCGCCTTAGGAGTAATCAAGATGTCATCATAGGCTGGGTCTCCTACGTGAGGCCCTACTGTTAGTCTTACGGAGGACGCCTAACCCACTTTAGGCTTTACTGATGGTTCGTTCCCTGAGCCTATGCAAACTGAGTTTTTAGGCACTATCAGTTTTAAAGTATATATTTGAATTATGTCAAAATGAAAAGAAAAGAAGAAGTATATATTTGAATTATATAGAAATTACTTTATGCCAAACGCAAATCTTTTATGTCATTGATATGTTATATTAAGATCAATAATCATTTAGGGTTTATGTGTAATGAATTTATGAAAAGAAAAAAGTTCTTTTGTATTGATTCTTCCATTGGTTCCCTTGAGCTCCAAAAGTGAGGTATGTTTAGAAACATGCGTAGATCCACTAGCTTTTTGCAAGAGTCAAACTCATATGGTTTTTCTAGGATTTTGAAATTTGGAAATGGTACATGTGTACTTCACATTATGCACATTTACAGTTACCACCTCGATTCTATTAATTTTAAATTAGTTGAAAACAATTTGAAGTTGTTTCTTTCAATCTAATTTTTAGAAATTAATATAGAGAAAATTGATCAAATAAAACGAAATTTTTTTGGAAATTAGTTTCTATCTTTCAAAGTATAAAACTATTTTTGTATTATAGGGTCAAACAAGCCCATAATTACTTCGAATGCATGTTCAAATTAAAAGAATTTGCAGAAGTCAAGTAATTAGTACATCTACTAGAAAATATTAATGAAAGCTCTATTATTATAAAAGTAATTTCATATTTAATTATATAATATTCAATTAAGATAATCTAAGTTCATGTTATGATGTTTCAAAATCATTTTTGATTTTTTCTTTTAATATGTAAAATTGAAAATAACAATGTTGCAAAATAAAGTTAACCAAAGAATTATCCATGGATAGAGATAATTGGGGCCATGAAAGCATTATCACAGTCTACAATAATCTATATCGTTTCTAATACCAATAGTCAACTAACAATATAAATCGAGAAATGAACATGCAACAAAACACGGTATTACTTAACATACTTGGACAACTTCTCCCATAACGGACCTTCTCCAACCACACGAACCAGTGTATTACCTCCACAACTGCCTAAGAACAAAAACCTAAATGAGGAAGAGGCAACAAAAAGGAAAAACAAAAACGGGGTGTCAACCATTGGAGGAAACATTTTCACTATTTTTTACTTTAAATTTGAAAGCAAACCGTATTCTATACAACTTACGAAAATAACCTTTTTGTTTATATTATAAACGTTCATAGCAAACTTTTTTTATTTAAGACGAGTACATAATAACTTTAATATAGTAAGACAATTTGAACCCTCAAAATGGAACTAGCAATGGCCCGCACAGGCCAAAATAGCCACCAGGTGATGTAGCTCAGCTACAAAGAATAATCAAATTAAAAGAAAGCAAACAAATAAACACAACGAAGTTCTCGAGTTTTCAATCTCATATCAAGTCTCCCCAAAAACAATAACATAAGGTGCTATTTATAGGCACCAATAGAAAGCCCTAACAGATAAATCCCAAAAAATAAGATTAAATAAATAACTAATAATAATAAAAATAATCATTGGATTTGAGCCTCATCTCGTCAGCCTAGATATGGACCTACTCATGCCTCATCATTCCTCCCGAGTTGAAAATAACTCGACTCCGAAGAGTGGGAGGACATGTACCAACCTAACAACGAAGAATCCAAATGACGAAGATCATCCTCCTGTATTCAAGTAGCATCAGAATCAGGACGACCATGCCATTCGACAAGGAAACAACGAAACCACCATCTCTAGAAGGCAAACTCATCATCAATGATAATATCCACCATTCCTTAGAATATCAGAACGAATACATAAGTGGGTGCACCTTTACTAGCTTCACCCATAAACACACTAGAAGGCAAAGTAGAAGGCTCAAAAGTGTCTCGATGAGGTAGCAAATCCTCTATATTGAAAACAGGGCTAATATCCATGTCATTAGGCAAATCAAGAAATATGCATTAGATCCCAGTTTACGAATTATAGCCTTGCCCATGGCTCTTGCATAAAGTTTTTTTAAAAACGTTTTTGGAATTCTTTTAAGATGAATCTGAACCATGACATATTCACCAACATTAAAGTCCTTAGATCTATGATGCACATCAACAAACTCAATTTCTTTTATATTCTCGCGATTACTTTAGAGAAATCTTTCGCCTAATCTCAAAGATGTGTTATGGATGTGTTTTGCAAAGCTTTCACAGGTTCATATACATCGCATGTGAGGTGGTAAAGGAATAAGATCAATGTAAAAGGGTGAGTAGCCATTAACAATTTGAAAGGACTTTACCGCTTGAATCCATCAAAATCTATAAGAAACCTGGGCCTGCGACAAAATTAAATCCCAAACACCTTGTTTTACTCCTAACCAAAACCTAAGCATATCATCCAAACTATGATTAACAACCCTGGCCACCATCGGGCCGAGGATGAAACGTATGAAAATTTCAAAGTAGTGCCAAACAATTTCAAAAGAGTTTTCCAAAAATAGTTGACAAATTTCACATCCCTATAAAATACAATAGTGGAAGGCAAACCATGCAATTTAACAACTTCTCTAAAAAATAATTTAGCAACATGTGAAGCATCATTGGTTTTGTTACACGGAATAAAATGTGCCATCTTAGAAAACCTGTCAACAACAACCAAAATAGAATCATGTCCTCTAGCAGTCCTAGGCAATCCAAGAACAAAGTCCATACTAACATCCTTCCAAGGTTCATGAGGAATAGGTAAAGGAGTATATAAGCCAGTTTTTGTTTCTTAGCCTTAGCTAACTGACATGTTCTGTATTGTGTAACTATCCTAGCAACATCCTTTTTTAGAGAAGGATAATAAAATCTATCTTCAACCAATGCAATAGTTTTATCCCTCCCAAAAGTCTAACTAAACCACCTGCATGCATCTCCCAAATTAATAAATCCCTAAATGATGTCCGAGGCATGCACAATTTAATCACTTTAAATAAATAACAATTTTCAACAAGAAAGTCAACATAATCATGACAATGACCATTACTAACCTTATCATAAATAATACCAAAGTCCAAGCATGCAGAATACTCATCTTTCCATCTATCAAACCCAATGACATGAGCACTCATACGATGAAGTGTAATAGTTCATCGACTAAGTGCATCAACAACTTTGTTTTCAATACCAGCACGATGATTAATCACAAAATAATATTCATTCAAAAAATTCAACCCACTTAGCATGTCGAAAGCATTCAATTTCTTTGTGAGTTTAAATATCTTAAAGCTTAGTGGTCGTAAACAACACAAATTGTGTAGGGAAACATTTAAATATCTTAAAGCTTAAATATTTATTTTTATGTTTTAAACCGTGAGAGACATTTATTTGACGTCAGTCTAAAGTACAGCTCACTACCCATTCATTAACAATGATATGGATGACTCTATCCACGACACACACCCAACATAATGCGATGTCCTTGTGCATATGCAATGCTAATGCCACTACATGTTCTCATATTACATGTATGATGCACACTACATGGAACATTCTAATCAATCGTACTTCATGTCAAGTACCATGCAACATATATCGCAAACATATAAGTTCCATACATTTCATGCCAATCTTTATAGATATCGTAGTATCATGCATAGTAGCATTCATCAATACATGACTAAAAAAGTAATGTCATATAGCCTTCCTTAGGCTAACTCATGGCAATTCATACCCAATACAATACCCTACAACATGCCATGCAATGGTCATGTCAAAACCCGACTATTCACATCGACATAACCAAATAACTTGCATACTTGGTGAAAAACATAGATTTTAAGCAATGTTGTGGAAACCCACTGCCTTCAAAAGGAACATGGAAAGAATCTTGACTCAATGTTATTTCCCATAGAGTCTAATAACACCCAAACAGAAGCTGATAAAGATATGGTCGTTCAAGCCGAGGCAAAACAAACAGAAATGACCCCCGTGTCCCACCTGCACACACTTGGTACAAACACCAACTTTTCAGAAATGTTGTGATACCACCACCATCCACAAGAATATGGCTAGGTTCTTGACTCAATGAGTTTCCATAGAGTCTCATGAACACCAAACGGAGTTCGACAATAGTTATGGCATTTTCATTCAAAACTCCGGTCGGGCCACGCCGCACACTGAAAACAGTCTGTGAAACCCGCTTTCAGGGGTCTTAATCCATAATTTGACACTTGTTATTTTTACTCATTTGAAGTTACGGTTCTTAGGGTTCTTCTCCAACTTGAATCACCCAAATCGGATCACCGAAACTCAAGATATGTCCTAAACAACCGGGACTACTCAATTTTCAAACAGAACCAGAAACTGTCTGAACATAGCTCCCCTTTGAATGCATTCTGAGTCCAAAGGGGTCGGATTTTGGATAGACCTATTTCAAGGAAATATGTTCTATAAGTCTAGTTTTCGCGTAAAATTGAATCACTCAACTGATGAGTGACGCCGGTTATGGCCAAACATACTATGGTCGAAGGAAAAAAAACTAGACAACATTCTCCACTTTGATATACACACACATGCCTTTAGACAGAAATTAAACCGAGTAGGATAAAAACCCTACCTCAACAGCGTGATCCAGACACCGCCTTTCTGCTTCGTGAAACCCAAACCTTGGATCTTGGCGAAATCTTGTGATTCCAATACCCACGCTTAGCTCTCGTCGCGTACAACAACTTTAACTCTCTGCATGCCGAGTTCCGATCGACAAAACCCCATGAAATCGCTGGAGAAAGGTTTGCTTATCTTTCCTCTCTCTCTCTCTCAAACCAAAATGAGATCTTTTTGGCATGTTAGATATTTTAGGCTATTTATAGTGTGGATACGTGGCTCAAGTCGCGCCACGCGTCAACTCTTGGTTTCGTTTCGCCCTCGAAACAATTTATTGGGTCCCGATTTCTATTCCATCTATCTTAAATGGAAATTCTTTAAATATTTGAAAATTTTCAGGTTTTCTAAAATCTTTTTCTAGGGTCCACACCTAAGTTGCCTCGAATTTGTGAAAAACTGATTGTCTCGAATTCAACCAATTCGGGCCCGATGACTAGATTTAGCGAGACAATTCCAATGCAGTTAAGTAATGCTTCGCCATCTGAGATCTATAGTTGAATTATGGAAAAAATTACCATTTTTCCTTCCATAAAAAATTCAAATTTTTAGGTTTTCCCCTGGTCTTACAGATTTTATCTCGACTTCCTCTATCTCTATATTTTATTTATATGGTAGTGTTTGGCCAACATTGGCTTGTTTTTGCTGGGAGTCTAAGATCGAGAGATGAGGACCCCTAGGGATATGAATAGAGCAACACTTGGTCAATCACCAGCTGAGAGACATTCTGGGGTGGCATCTAAGGTTTAAACATTTAAGCGTTTCGGAGTCTAGGGTTGACGCATAGATGCAATACACCCTACTAGCGAGATAGACTGATATATCTCGAGAGAGAATATCTAGTAGGCACGATTAACCCGTCGGTGTGAATTATTTAATATATTTAATGAATAATTTATCTAGGTTAAAACTATCATCAAGGCAAGGTAGTCAAAACCCTAGGTTTTCATAAATCGCTTAGCAAATAATTTTAGGATTAGTTTTTCCAACATTAGCCTAATCACTACAGTCAGGATCAAAATATTATTTAAAGCGTAGTTCGCAGTCAACACGAGCCTTTATAGATCTAATACTCTGGACTAGCCACTACACTACGAACCTCGATGCGTATACTCAGCAGACGGGCCTACTTGCTTCACTGATCAGCACGGCCGCTAACTGTGCCAAGGTAGAATGGTCTTCAACCACCCACATCCCCATTTTGCTTCGCCCAGCAACCGATATTCCCTACCTAATTCACTCACCTAGACGCACGACAATCTCCCAAGCAACTAATATTCCCTTCCCCACTTCCATTTGCCAGCCTCGCTTTGTCCTACTCTCCACAGCCTTGGGTTGAATGTGCCAAAATATACATAGTTTTTTTAATATAAATAAAGAGAAAACCAATTTGACTCTTTCCCTAGGATCGCGCGCATTTTGTGTTATCAAGCCAACAAATGACTACTTTTTTTCAATATCGTTGAGCGGAAATTTAAAATATTGAATACTGTCACAACTTATTTGGAAGAATAACCTGTTTTTTTTTTTTAATTCAAAAAGAGGTACAAAACATATCGTTTCAGATAAAAATGCTTATAGTGATATAGTTATAATATGAAGGATGGGACAAAATGTCCATGAGAGGATGTAGTTATCATGTGAGAAATTTGTCTTTTACACTTTGAATGACACTTTTGTCGAAAATGATGACATTTTTAAGATTACTTTTGCAAAATGTAATTCTTATAAATATTTTTGGGATTTATCCCTTTAACCCAATTTCTGTAAAAAAAAAAAACAATATGGACCTTTAAGTCATTGCTATTGAAAGAGAGGTCCCTAGAACTGTTGATGTTTATAGTTTATAGCTTATAGTAGGATAGGAGGAGCCACACCGATTGAACTTGGAAATCCAAACGGAATCCCAACAGGACATTGCTTTCAAAGTGGGAGAAGCTGGTTAGTTCCATATAAGCTTTGCATGGTGGTATATTCCAACTTTGTCATGATGTAAAACCCATTGACCTTGACTTTTCAAACAGAGCTATCTAAGATGAAATTGAGATTCGTGTTCATGTCCCCAACACCTCCATGACTAGAATCGTGTCAATCCTTATATTTCAAAGTTATACATAAGGAAATTTCCACCATTAGAATTCCAAATTCCCTACTTCAGAAATTAAGTACCTTTATTAAAATGTCAATGAGTGCACCGTAAAATAATCGTGTTCGGTATCCATGACAATATAATACTACAACTTTCTTATGACAATATATTCAATTTTACATTACATTGCTGTATTTGGATTGTGTGACTTCCCAAAACCGTGGGTCCGTTGACAACCAACTCGCGGGAATAATCATGGATGTCGGGTAACCCAACACCACTATGAAAATCGTGCGTAGTCTCCTTTGTAATGGGAGCTCTACCCAAGGTACAACTCGTCTCAAATTAATCAACTTATGACCACATTGGGTTCATATCAATTAAAATGAGTAAAAATGGCCACTTGGGCCCCTGCATTAATACTCACAACAAACATATCCCAACCAAAAATATACTACATGGTTCAAGAGTTTTTACATTACTCTTAATTCCACATATATTAAAATTTACAATTCTAATACATGTTATACAAAAATATCAAAGCCACAAGTCGGCTTTCTTCTAACACGCAGCCTCTAGTGAGTGTCGTCCTCGTGCACACTCCCTGTACCTGAAATGGTGATCCATCGACAGGGTGAGAAAAGCCCAGTAGAGATAATTTCCTACATGGGTTACTCCCCACCTAAGTGCACATGCATGGCAAACAATCACATTCAAGCAATTTCATGAACTCACTAATGTCTACATGACCAACTCATGTCTCGAGTCCTCACCGACTCCCTCACATATGCCTAAGCCGAATGCGAGTAAAAATATCCAAGCCAAACAAAGCTATTCTCAAAAACTCACTACCGAATTTCGATAAAGTATTGGACTACCCTCCGAGGCGAATAATGTGTTGAGAACCTTCCCAAACAATCCATGGCCTCCAACGTAAATGTTGGACCATCTCCCAACACACTCTCCCGAAAAATCATCCATTGAAATTCCTTTCAAGAACCATGTTCGCTTTTCTTTTCTTTCATGTCATGCACTCACACCTAATATTCTTAAGCCGCTCCAGTTGCATATGAAATCGATGATGCCAATTCCAATACATTCATTCTAATATATTCACGCATATATTAATATAATTAAATCACATAAAACATGTTATGCAAATTCTCAATCAATTACACCAAAATTAGCTTACATGGGCTAATTAACAAACACAAGCAATTCATTTTGAATCACTCAACATCATAAAAATTCACACAAAAATATTCACATCACTATTCATATTAATGCTGAAACCCTGTTACCGGCTCACACACAAATAGGAATTTTCTCCACTTGGTTCAAAGCTTTGAGACCAAGTTTACTCGCTAAAACAAGCCCCGTAACATTCATAACCATTTACATAGCTCTTAGACAAAGATTAACACAAGTAGGAAAAGATCCCCCACTGAGTCGTCGGACCCACCAACCTGTCCACGCAGAGCCCTCGCCACAGAGCAACTTTCTTGCTCCATCGAAACCAACTAGCCTCTATCGCCTGTAATCCAGAGAAGCCACTCCCTCTCTCTCTAAAAATAAAAACAACCACGCATCTCCATTACAACACCAGACGCTTTGGTCTCTTTCAATAATGGGGAAGACAACACTATGCAAGTCGTCTTTTCCTCATTAACAATTTCCAAAATTCCCTTATGTGTCCTTCTCTTGGATTTTTGACACTGCACTATCTCTACGTCCATTTCCATCATCTCTACTCATGCAACATATGTTAAATGAGTACATGTTATAGGTGACTCTTGCTCATTACATGTCGCTTTTCTAAGACCAACCCGATGCCTCGAAAAACATGTAAATCTAATTGTCTCGGGACCCGACGTGGTAGCTAGATTTCGCAAGCACGATTCCAACGGTGAACCATGGTCATCCGAGATTTAGAAAAATTTCGGATTTTTACCGAAATGACAATTTTATCCTTTTTCAGAAAATTGGAATTTTCTCGGGTCTTACATTCTCCCCTCCTAAAAGAATTTTCATCCCGAAATTCCACGCACACACGCATCCAACCACGTGCATATGTAACCTCACCCAACTCCAAGACCGTGTCGGGTATGACAACCCGGCTAAGTTCCCAATTACTGACAACCCAATGGCTGTCAACTTATCCATATCAAGAATGACATAAACACCTAATACGTCTACCACCCTAAGGTCCACCATGAGCAGAATCACTGAGATCCCTGACTCACGATCTCGACACATCTGACCAACTCTCACCCTACATCTTAGGGAAGAAGTTCCCATCATCTCTCTAAAGGCCTCAACCTATAAGCCCAAATCTATGATGCGCGGTGCAACAATGATAAATCATGATGCAAAAATTAATCATAGTATAAAACGACCCCGCATGTCCCATTGATCCGCATGCTAAATTCTCCATTACGAGATCTCGCCTCCTGTGACAATCTCGCCTCATATGCCCGTCGTGGGCAAGAATGGTGTAACACGCCCTCGGGTCTGAGCTCGACTGAACTCCTGACCGCAAATCCTATGGTCGACCCCGACCTATGCTCTAGTCCTGGCCTATGTGACCCAGATGCTAAGTACTGGTGTGGCCAGGCGTGACCTCTAGGACCGACATCGTCCTCTCGACCATACTAGGGTGTGGGAGAAACAAACTCGTGTCCCTCCTCGCCCCGCCGACCGGGACCGTGGCCGTCCCAAACCCTGGGATCCCTGTCTCTAGGGGCAATCCCTCCTCATGTGTCCAGGCTGCTGGTAGTGGTAGCACACCATCTGCCCATCCTGACTGGCAACCCTAGCTCGTCTCACTAATGATTGGGACTGAGGTCTCCCATAACCTCGATCCCCGCTCCGTGGCAACTCCGCCGAAAGTGTCCAGTCATCATAAATAACACATCATCTCGCCTCGCTGACTAAATGTCCCATCCCTGCCTCGTCCCGTCCGATATCCTTGCAAAATGTAAGTCTTCGTTTCTTTCTCGGGTTGAAGAAGATGAATCTTCCTTCCTCTTAGTACCAAAAGACTCCATATCTGATGCCTCCTCGTATGTCATCCACTCCTCCCTCTCTCGCTTTACCTAAAGATGATGTGCTTCTTAAACGCCGGGAGGTCGCTCAATCTCACCCGGCTCACCATTGTACACGCCCTCGCGGCGATAGCGTGCCGACCGCAATCCCTACGGCCTCACAAAGGTCTCACCGATCAAATACCGGTGGTGCCCGACCGCACCTCGTGGATGCCCTCGTTTTCATTCCCTCGACTAGCCATCTACACATGTCAAATGGCTAGTTAATTCAATGCAAGATTCTAAGGAATAAACACAAATTTCGAGACACTATTCATATATAGAAAACATTTCATACACAATGTCCATGCATTTATAGGTAATGCAAGACATGATTTCATTTTATTAAATCATAATCAACATCAAAATTTTATTTTTTTATTTTTTTATTTATTTTTTCACTTCAATTTTTTTTTTCATTCCCATATCGAAAAACTATCCATTATATATATATAGTATATATATATATATATATATATATATATATATATATATGTTATATATATAGGTAACACCTAAAGATACCAACAAATTTATAAAAATTTATTTTATCCATTTTTTTTCCAGTTTTACACACTGTAATACCCTTAGAAAAAAAAAATTCCTCAACACAAATTTTTTTTTTTCATTTAATTCTGGACTTTTTGCCTAAAATTTCTCAAACACTTTTTCTCACACTAACCCTAGTGTTCAACATTTTTCCTATGCTATTTACCAAGCATACAATTGCAATCTCAATTCATACACACAACAACTCATGTTATGTTCACCATTCACACATCAATCACAACAATCGCACAATCACACAAAACACAGTGCATGTAGTGTTCTATTCCTGTCCTGTGATTGTCTAGGTAATCACATACCTAACCCTAACATCGAGCTATACCAAGCTGTGATGTTCTTATACCTCAATGACCATGGCCTAAGCCCAAGTCTCTCAATCCCTAGGTTTTCATATACATAAGTTCCCATTAATCTAATTGAGTTCCCAAGGTAATCGCTAATTTTAACTCTATTAATTAAGTCAGTTTCATCAGACTAAACTTATGGATACCCAAACCCGAGCTCCCTAGGTAGCCGTATACCTAAGCTCTGATACCAAGCTGTGACGCCCCAAAATCGGGGGTCCGTTGACAACCCGTCAACCTGCGGAATAATCATGGATGTCGGGTAACCCGACACCACTCATGAAAATCGAGCAGAGTCTCCTTTGTACGGGGAGCTCTACCCAAGGTACAAACCTGTCCCAATAATCAACTTATGACCACATCGGGTTCATATACAATTAAAATGAGTAAAACACCACTTGGGCCCCCCGCATTAATACTCAACAAACATATCCCAACAAAAGAGTACTACATGGTTCAAGAATTTTTTACATTACTTAATTCAACATATATTAAAATTTACAATTCTAATACATGTTATACAAAATATCAAAGCCACAAGTCTGTTTCTTTTCAACACACGACTGAAAGTGAGGTCTGCCCTATGCACACCCCGCACCTGAAATGGTAATCCTCGACAGGTGAGCAGCTCAAGAGAGATACCTCCTACATGGGTTACTTCCCCACCTAAGTGCACATGCATGACAAACAATCACATTCAAGCAATTTCATGAACCTACTCTAATGTCTACATGGCCAACCCATGTCTCGAGTCCTCACCGACTCCCTCACATATGCCTAAGCCGAATGCGAGTAAAAATATTCAGTTTTCAAAACAAAGCTTTTAATTCTCGAAAACTCACTACCGAATTTCGGTAAAAGTATTGGACTATCCTCCGAGGCGAATGTGTTGGAGAACCTTCCTACACAATTCATGGGCTCCTCCAACGTGTAATTGTTGGACCATCTCCTAACACAATTCTCCGGAAAATCATCCATTGAAATTCCTTTCGCAACCATGTTCATTTTTCTTTTCTTTCATATCATGCACTCACACCTAATATTCTAGGCTGCCCCAGTGCATATGGAATGCATGATGCCAATTCCAATACATTCATGCTAATATATTCACATGGATATATATTAACATAATTAAATCACATTAAAACATGTGTTATGCAAATTCTCAATCAATTACACCAAAATTCAGCTCACACGGGCTAATTCACCAAACACAAACAATTTATTTTTGAAATCACTCAATATCATAAAAATTCACACAAAAAATATTCATCAAGCCACTATTCAAGTGAACAATGAAACCCTGCCACTGCTCACGACCACACAAATAGAAATTTTCTCCAATTCTGGCTCAAAGCTGGTGACCAGCCACGGCCAAAACAAGCCTCAAACATTCCTAACCATTTACATGGCTCTTAGACAAAGATTAATACAAGTAGGGAAAGATCCCTACCTCTTGAGTTGGGCCTTAACCCACCAAATCGGTGTCCACGCGTAGCCCTTGCCACGAAGAGCAACTTTCCTTCTTTCTCCGTCGAAAACCAACATTCTGATCGGTCGGAATCCTAGAGAGAAGCCACTCCCTCTCTCTCTAAAAATAAAAAACAAAATGCACGCATCTCCATTACACACCGCACGCTTGGTCTCTTTCACACAGGGAAGACAACACTATGCAAGCTTTTATCTTTTTTCCTTATTAACAATTCTCCAAAATTCCCTATGTGTCCCTTCTCTTGGATTTTTGACACTTTGCACTATCTCAGCCGTCCATTTCCATCATCTCTCTACTCATGCAACATATGTTACATGAGTACATGTTATAGGTAACTTTTTTCACATCACAGGTCGTTTTTCGGCACCCAAAACCCGATGCCTCGAAAAACATGCAAATTCCGACAGTCTCGGAATTCGACGTGGTAGCTAGATTTCGCGAGATGATTCCAACGGTGAAATCCGTTTCGTCATCCAAGATCTAGAAAAATTTCGGATTTTTACCGAAATGACCATTTTACCCTTTTTTTTCGAAATTGAATTATCCCTGCCTTACGTGATTGGATTTCCTGTATACCTATTTCACCATTTGATTCAAGTCTTAAGCACAATTTATGAAACATTTTTAAAATCTAAAAAATGACTTTTAATACTAGAGAATTATTGAATAACATTTATACTAAAAACACTTTAAATACATACAATTATTATCCCACAAGGTTTTATCATTGAGGCATTTGAAAAACATAATAATCTTTTAGTTCACATTGTTGGCATTATAGGACACAAAATTTTCGGAGGTGAAAAAAGCAATAAATAGGGAAGTAGATCACTTTCCATAATGATCAATCTAGTATGTAGATCGCCTATCTCAAGGGATAAAATCACCATCTAATAGTAAACCTACCATATGAGAACAAACTTATAATCGAACCCTATTTTACCGGTCTCATATTATCGGTCCGGGGCAACAAAAGCAATGGAGGAAGAAATTATTTCTTCAAGACACAATTTTTCAACTATCTTTTCTTTAATCAAGAAAACTATCGTAGAGAATTAGAATATTTTTAAAACATCATATTTTTAGATATTTTTTAAATAAGACGCACATATAGAAATAACTATTTGACAATTGCAGGTAGCCCATTTATAAAATATTAAATTAAAATTAATATAGTAGTCTAGCATATAGGAAATAAAAATAGTTGTTTATGAAAAAATAATAAATAACTATTATTAAACAACACATTTGTAAACAACTTATTATTTTATTCTTATAAATAACTATTTGTCTGGCATGATATTAAAATAGTTAAATAACAATTTTACAAATTTTTATGCTTTGTAAAATAAAGTTTATTTGAAATACTTATAGTTATACTTATTCTTATATTTATAAAAGATTATATAAAATAAATATTATTATAGCTATATTTATATTTATTAAATTATTTTTTCACACTAATATTATTTTATTTTATTAAAATAGTTATTTAATAACTATTATTTTTTCCATAAACAACTATTTTATATTTTTCATAACAAAAAAAACTAATATTTTGAATAATTAGATTTTAATAATAAGTAATCATTAAAAAAAACTGAAAATAAAACGGGCACAAATGGGTCAAATGGGCCGGCCCCGCCAAGCCCTAATGGTATGCAGGCCTATCTCGTATTCAGGCCAATAGACCCTATTTCTATTTAAATCTATTTCCTCCGTCGACCAAAAAGATGGTCAAAGCCGATTCGCCCACGGGTCAGCCCATTATCCCACCTCTAAACCAAACGGCTAAAACACCCCTCCTCTCCGTGTTTTTTTCCTTTAAAAGACAAGTTCAAAATTTACACTCAGGTCGGCACTCGTCTTTTTAAAAGACGAGTCCTAAATTTTCATTGAACTCGTC
Organism: Tetrastigma voinierianum; assembly: GCA_016808115.1. Classification (NCBI taxonomy): domain Eukaryota; kingdom Viridiplantae; phylum Streptophyta; class Magnoliopsida; order Vitales; family Vitaceae; genus Tetrastigma; species Tetrastigma voinierianum. The sequence continues at coordinate 82,664 of JAEQBH010007844.1, read as the reverse complement.
TTTTCAACAGACAAGTTCTTAATTTGAACTGGACTTGTCTTTTTTAATAGACGAGTTCTTAATTTGGACAGAACTTGTCTTTCCAACATACGAGTTCTATATTTAAACGACGTCTTAAATTCGCATTGAACTTTTCATATTAACAAACGAGTTTTGAATTTGCATAGAATTCCTCTTTTAGGTAGACGAGTTCCGTATTTGCATTGAATTAGCTTTTAGGCAGACGAGTTTTGTATTTGCATTGAGCTCGTCTTTTCAAAAGACGAATTCTAAATTATACCGAACTCGTGTTCACCATAGGCGAGATCTACATGGATTCCATGTCATCCCAAAATATGGTAATTCAATCAATAGTTTTGGAGTTATGCTTTTTTAATAAGTATTTCTATACTTTATTTTCTTATATTAATAACTTTGATTTCAGTAATTTTGTATTTTTTTTAAAGCAGTGAGAAAGAAAAGAAAATTAATTATTTTAAAGCAGGGTATTAAAAAATTATAATGTTTCCTAGACCTAGAGCCAAATATATGAAATTATTTTCAGAGAATAAGTGTAGTTAGGACTTAGGAGGTACATGAATAATTCCCATTTTGAGATAAATATAGAAAGAAACACACATTCATCGTTTCTTCTACGTCCTTTTATCAGTTGTGGTCTTCCTTGATTGATATTGTTGGTATATATGTGGATTAATAATAACAATTCGAAAGTAGAAGAGATTTTACCACTTTCATTAATTACTAGTCACCATCAAATCCTTAAAACTCCACAACCACCATGTTGCAGCTTTCTAGTCAAAGCTTTAACGTCCATGTCTATTTTATTTTTTTTGAAACCAGTCATTGTCTACTTATTATTCCATACTTCCAGAAAGTTAGAGAAAGCAACCCCACAAAAGTTGCCAATTCCTTGTGGGCTGCTAATAATAATATTATGTATTCATTCATATTTCATGTGCCATATGTCATTATTTCATGTATTGTCGTCAATTCACCAGATTTCTCCTAAAATACCATGCGTTGGGAGATGCGTGAGGTACTCCACAAAGGCCTACAGTGATAGAGGACAGATGAACAAGGTGGAAGAGTCACATCGTATACGCAGGGATGGGGGCATAAGGCGAAAAGACAAAGACTGAGGAGACCTGCTTCCAAGAAATGGACAGACAAGCCCTCGGCCTAATCAAAACCATGGTCTTGACTCTTCCAAGGCCAACCAAAGGGAAATGAGGGAGAGTTTTGAAGGGGTCAGGCCATACTGTTCTCATTGGTTGGCTAATCAACAGTTGGAGAGAGAGTCCAGTGAGGGGCCTGGACCAAGTCCACCCTATGGGCCTTTTCTTTCAAAGAGGAAAAATATGGTAGGAGAGGGCTCAATTGGGCCAAAAAGTGGAGAGGGTTATAGTTGTGGAGGCTCGTTAGAGATAAACAAAAAGACCCATGAGGGCTCAAACGAGCCTTCGTTCTGCACATCCTTCCTAGTGATTTTGAATCAATGAAATTTCTTTTCAAGAAAAAATATTAAAAATATTTAATATTATACATAATATGGTGCTTAAGTATAGACATATTTTTTATTTATTTTTATTTTTTATATATTTATTTTTCATGAGTTGTACTACGAAATTACCCTATGGGACAAATGTGATAGTATAATTATGCTATAAAGACAAATCTACTATCGTAATATGCTATAACTATCATAACTTGTGTATTTTACAACCTATTGAACATTCCCCAAAACTACTATCATAACATACTAAAACTACTACCATAATATACTAAATCTACTACCATAACTAGCTACATCCATCATTGCGAACTCTTTCTCGCTTTGGACTATAAATGAGTTTGATAGTAGTTTTATCTATTTCATGATTAATCAAAGTTAATGTAGAATAACATGTAGTTAAGAGATAATTTGAAACACATAATATAATTTACCAAAACTACTACCAATATACTAAACCTACTACCATAATTATTACATCTAAAAAGGCCATTTTAATCTTAATTGGCTGACAATATAGCTGGATTTTAACTATGCATCCGAATGACCGTCCGAACGACTCTAATCGATGAGAGTAGTTAAGCAAACAACGAACGCTATCTTTACCAATCGTTATTGTAGTATTTTTAGTACATTATTGTAGTAGTTTTAGTATGTTATGGTAGTAGTTTCGGTAAACTATGTATTATGTTCTTCAAATTATATATTTAGTATATGCTATATACTACATTAACTTTGATTGACCACCTAAAATATATATAAAACCTAGTTAGCGAACACAATATGTCCAATTTTTGTTTTGCTGTTTTTTACTTGTATTTCCGTATCCATATACACCCATTGAAGAGGGTGGTGGGTAACTTGAAAATAAGGGGTTGTTGAGAGGATTGAAATGTTTAAAAATAATTTAAGCTATTTCTTTAATTTGATAGGAGTTACAATTGCTTCAAATAAAATGAAGAAGTAAAAGTTAGTGGAGATTGTTTGAAATCGGTGATTTAACCCCACATTCTTTTCTTTCTCTTTTTATTTACATTAAAAAGAATGAAAAATAAAACTATGTATATTTTGTATACACGTTCAGTGGAGAGTACGACAAAGCGAGATTGGCGAGTAGGTAGGGAAGCGGGAATATCAACTGGTTGAATCGCGTACGTCTGTGTGAGAGTAGAGTAGGTAAGGAATACGCTTGGTAGGCAGAGAAAGCAAAATGGAGATGGCGATTGGGGGGGAAGGGACCATTCTACCTGGGCACTATAAGTTGACAGCCATACGTCCAGATGAGGGTAGTAGTAGGTAGGGGACCATTCTACCTAGGCTCACTACGCTGGACCCCCAACACGCCTTTCGAATTTTGTACTAGGGCCTCCTCTCCCAACCCCTATATATTCACTAGTTTTTCACTGGTTTTCAGTAGCAACCTGCAACAGCCAAGATGTTCAAACACACTGTGAGGAAGTTTTCCTAATGTTATTGGGCCTAGTATTACCGTTTGATGACATGGATTGAGACTAATGACCTGTGTGTGCAAAAGAAGAGGATCTATTGAATTTCTCGACTTCTAAGGCTTTTTGATATGCATCATCTACAATGTGTGGAGCATGCAATTTAACCATCCTTTGAACATCGAACCTCAGACCATTAACAAAACGAGTGCAGATAGAAAATTGATCCTCAACATGGAACTCACTACACCTAAGTCTAGCTTCCTCAAATTTAACAGAATATTCAGCTACATTAAGAGTCATTTGTTTTAGATTAATCATGATGGAGAACAATTGACTCTTATATGATGGAAGAATGTACTTTTCTTGCAACTTTGCTTTCATAACAACCCATTGGGTGAAGGGTGGTTCACCAAGACAAAACATGTCTTGCCACACACCGCGCACATCTTAACTCGACCGTTAATTTTATTTAAACCGAACTCGCTCACTATCAATCAGCTTTCATACCAATCAAAATATTCCTCAATAGCAACTAACCAATCGGGAGAAAGCATTAGGATTCATTCTACCATCAACCCGGCACTAACCGTGACTCTTTTTGGGATGTCCATTTGAGGTTGTCTAACCTGTCTATCATGATCTCTAACCTATCTACCATGTCTAAACCCCCAACCCCTAAACCTTAAACCCCCAACCCCCAAACCCCAAACAAACCCCTAAACCCCAAACCTTAAACCCTAAACTTAAAATCCTAAACCCTAAACCCTATTTCTTTAGATGGTGAAGGCTTATGATAATCTGATATTATAAATACAAAAGTTAATTTAGTCAAAATCTGATAACACAAAGATTTCCATGCATTCACACGAATCACACCCGCAGCAATTCAAGTGAAATACTAAAATATGATAAATACATTACATTTGCTTCTCCCTTTGTTTTCTTTTTTTCTTAATCCATTAGTAATAGAGATTTAGAGGCAATATAAATTTGAACCACAGAATGATAAGTGAAAATCAAAAGGGTTTGGGTGAAAAACTCCAATTTTCCTTGTCATCATATTTGTTCCTTAGGAGGTTGGACATAAAGTGGGCCATACTTTTAATTATGAAAATAAGAGAAATGCATAACTTCTAATGGTTTCCATTAAGTTAAGAGAAAAGCATTATGATCATCATTTTCTCTGGCCGCAATCAACATACTTTTTTTTTTGTATTAATTTTGCATCACTGTACCTCTCTAAAATTGATGTAAAAGGTTATAGAATATATCAGTTGCGAGGCCATATAGAAAAAGCAAAATGGGGGTCGAGGGAGATGGGTGGAACCGTGGATCTGCTGCCAGTCCCTGGGAGTAGGGACAAAAGCAAAATGGGGTGGGGTAAGGGCGCGACACATGAGACACCACAGCTACTTTAACTCGACTCAATCAGCGAGCCTCGACCAAATGTTAACGTAGCTTCGAGCCAACTCGTAACCTCGACCGAAAAGCTCAAGTAGAAACTTGAATTTTTGTATATAGAGTTTTAAAAATTTAAACAAATTTATATCTCTACTTTAGAGGATGGGAATAACAATATATTCTACTTTTTATTCTTAAAAAACATAAATTTTTATTATTTATTTAGTTATAAATATATTTATTTAAAAATAATTAATTTTATTTAAAAAAATTCGGACATGACATGAATGTTAATAAGAAATCCCATAAAAATTATAATTGAACTATCATATATTTTACTTGGACTACTATTGAAACTGAGGTAACAAATTGCAGGGCTGTTGTAGGGATACCTGATGCAAGCAAGCTCCCTACAAACCTATGAAAATTGTCAAAATCTCATATTAGTACAATATATATATATATATATATATATATATATATATATATATATATATATATATATATATATATATTTAAGCAACTATTAGATAGACATCAACTATTAGATAGACATCAGTTAATTCCTCCCATAGAAGAAGAATGAATCACTCACACAACCATCATCTTAAGTTTAAGAAGATAATTATGACTGCAACCATTTCTTAAGCGACCAGGAACTTTGTTTTTGGCCATGGTGTTGTCCAAGATCTGCTGTGAAAATTTTGCTCTATATCGTTCTACCAGCATATCCAACTTATCAAGCTTCCCCTGCCCCTGCCCCGATGATGGATCTTTACTCTTCTTTTCACTCCTTGGTTTTTTGTTTCATAACTTGTGTATTTTACAACCTATTGAACATTCCCAAAACTACTATCATAACATACTAAAACTATTACCATAATATATTAAATCTACTACCATAACAGCTACATCTATCATCATTAGAACACTCGCTTTTGACTATAAATGAGTTTACTAAGTAGGTTTTATCTATTTTAAAAGCGATAATCAAAGTTAATGTAGAATAACATACATTAAATATATAATTTGAAACATATCATATACTTAATAAAACTACTACCATAATATACTAAATCTACTACCATAATTATTACATCTAAAGAGGTCCATTTTAAATCTTACCGTCGGACAATATAGCGGACGAATCCGTGCCGGAATGACCGTCCGAACGACTTAACCGATGAGAGTAGTTTACAACAATCGAATACCATCTTACTAATCAGTACATCAGAAGTATTTTTAGTACATTGTAGTAGTTTTAGTATGTTATGGTAGTAGTTTCGGTAAACTATGTATTATGTTCTTCAAATTATAAATTTAGTATATGCTATATACTACATTAACTTTGATTGACCACCTAAAATATATATATATAAAACCTACTTAGCGAACACAATAGGTCCAATTTTTGTTTTGCTGTTTTTTACTTGTATTTCTGTATCCATATACACCCATTGAAGAAGGTGGTGGGTAACTTGAAAATAAGGGGTTGTTGAGAGGATTGAGATGTTTAAAAATAATTTAAGCTATTTCTTTAATTTGATAGGAGTTACAATTGCTTCAAATAAAATAAGGGGTTCGGTGATCGAACTCCCACATTCTTTTTCTTTCTCTTTTATTTACATTTAAAAAAAGAATGAAAAATAAAACTATGTATATTTTTGTATGCACATTCAACCCAAGGTTGTGGAGAGTACGACAAAGCGAAAGCAAAATGGAGATGGGGATTGGGGGGGGGGAGGAATTGACCATTCTACATGGGCACTATAAGTTGACAGCCATACGTCCAGATGAGGGTAGTAGTAGGTAGGGGACCATTCTACCTGGGCTCACTACGCCACCCCCAACACGCCTCGATTTTGCACTGGGCCTCTCTAATCCCTATATATTCACTAGTTTTCACGGTTTTCGCGAGTTAACCCGCAACAGCCAAGATGTTCAAACACACTGTGAGGAAGTTTTCCTAATGTTATTTGGCCTAGTATTACCAAGCCGATGACATGGATTAAGACTAATGACCTATGTGTGCAAAAGAAGAGGATCTATTGACTTTCTCGACTTCTAAGGCTTTTTGATATGCATCATCTACAATGTGTGGAGCATGCAATTTAACCATCCTTTGAATATCGAACCTCAAACCATTAACAAAACGAGTGCAGATAGCAAATTGATCCTCAACATGGAACTCACTACACCTAAGTCTAGCTTCCTCAAATTTAACAAAATATTCAGCTACATTAAGAGTCATTTGTTTTAGATTAATCATGATGGAGAAAAATTGACTCTTATATGATGGAGGAATGTACTTTTTTTGCAACTTTGCCTTCATAACAGCCCATCTGGTGACGTGGTGGTTCACCCGCATCGAAACATGTCTTGCCACACATTTCGCCGCACATCTTAGTCACCAGAGTTTGCCTTGATACTTAGAAACCGGAACTCGCTCTCACTACTCAATCATTTCATACCAATCAAAATATTCTCAATAGCAACTAATCAATCGTAGAGAAAACATTAGATTCACTCTACCATCACCCGTGAGCACTAACCGTGACTCTTTGGGATGTCCCTTTGAGGTTGTCTAACATGTCTATCATGATCTCTAACCTATCTAACATGTCTAAACCCCAAACCCTAAACCCTAAACCCTAAACCCTAAAACCCTAAAACCCTAAACTTAAAATCCTAAACCCTAAACCCTATTTCTTTAGATGGTGAAGGCTTATGATAATCTGATATTATAAATACAAAAGTTAATTTAGTCAAAATCTGATAACACAAAAGATTTCATGCATTAACACGAATCACACCCGCAACAATCCAGTGAAATACTAAAAATATGATAAATACATTACATTTGCTTTCCCTTTAGCTTTCTTTTTTCTTAATCCATTAGTACTAGAGATTTAGAAAATAATAGAAATTTGGAATCACAGAATGATAAGTGAAAATCAAAAGTGCTTGGTGAAAACCTTTCCTGTCATCATATATTTGCACCCCTTAGAGGCTGGACATAAAGTGGGCCATACTTTTAATTATGAAAATAAGAGAAATGCATAACTTCTAATGGTTTCATTATTATTAAGAGAAAGCATTATGATCATCATTTTCTCTGGCCGCAATCAACATACTTTTTTTTTTTTGTATTAATTTTGCATCACTGTACCTCTCTAAAATTGAAGTAAAAGGTTATAGAATATATCAGTTATGGTGGCCATATATAGAAAAGCAAAATGGGGGGGTCAGGGAGATGGGTGGAAACCGTGGAATTTCCGTATATCCCCGAGTAGGATAGAAAGCAAATAAAGCGGGTAGGGTGCTAATAACATGAGACCCTCACGAGTTACTTGAACTCCCGACTCGTTGCTTGAGAGCCTCGACTCGAAATGTTAACGTAGTCGTAGCAACTTGTAACTCGACTAAAAGCTCGTGCGAGAAACTCGACTTTTTGTATATGAGTTTTGTACTTAAATTTTTTTTATATCTCTTAGAGGATGAAATAAATAATATATTCTTACTTTTATTCTTAAAAATCATAAATTTTTATTATTTATTTAGTTATAAATATATTTATTTTAAAAATAATTAATTTTTATTTAAAAATTGGGACATGGCATGAGTCATATTAAGAAATCCATAAAAATTATAATTGAACTATCATATATTTTTTATTTGATCACTATTGAAAGTGAGGCAACAAAATTGCAGGGTTGTTGTAGGAATCCGGATGCAAGCAAGCCCCCCCTACAACCCTATGAAAATTGTCAAAATCTCATTAGTACAATATATATATATATATATATATATATATATATATATATATATATATATATATATAAGCAACTATTAGATAGACATCAGTTAATTCCTCCCATAGAAGAAGAGTGAATCACTCACACAACCATCATCTTAAGTTTAAGAAGATACTATGACTGGAACCATTCTAATGACCAGGAACTTTGTTTTTGGCCATGGTGTTGTCCAAGATCTGCCGCAAAGTGGTTCTTGCTCTATATCGTTCTACCAGCATATCCAACTTATCAAGCTTCCCCTGCCCCTGCCCCGATGATGGATCTTTACTCTTCTTTTCACTCCTTGGTTTTTTGTTTCATTCTTTCCCCTTCCTCTGCTGCTGCTACTATATGCCGCCCTTTCTGTAGCATCTTTGATTCCTCCCAAGACTTTGAATTGCAGCCTGTGCTGATTCTGCTTTCCGCATTGACGGGTTTTTCATCATCAGCCTGATTCTGATTCTGCTTTGAATTGTTCCTCATCTTGTTGCGTTTTCCTTTTGCTGTTGCTGGATTAATCTTACGCTTTTCGGTAGCTCTGTGCCCATCAATGACAGCTCCCTCGATTACCTTATCTTCTTCTGATTCATCTCCTTCATTGCTCGGAAGTCTTCAATGGTCCAATCATTGTCATCTCTTGGAATTACGTTTTCTTTGATTTCATCTTCTTTGGGCTGGCTTCTGCAGGTTGGAGTCATCATTTGGCTGCAACTCCTCTGGATCACCACGGTTAATCTGCTGGTGAGCCTCTAGCTTAGCCCTCCTTTGCTTCAATATTTGGATATCAGCAAGGGCAAACTCCACAATTGGACAATATTCAGGACCAAAAGTTTCTACAAATAAGAGTTAAGATCACATTCCATCATAATGTAATGAAAGTTCTGCACCCCAATCACATAAATGTTACAAAATATTTTCCTAAATAAAATGCATCTTCAGTGTTGAATCCCATCTCAAAAAAAAAAAAAAAACAAATTTTAAAGAAAATTTTTCTTTTTCCCCAATAATTTCCTCGAATCAAACATGGCACTAGAAAGAACTTTACCAGGATAGTTATTAAGAACTCTCAGGGCTACAAGTGCATGTTGATGCTCTGTGAACTCAACAAACGCAACTCCCCGTGACTAGTTCCTCGTGGCTACTGTTCCTTTTTTCACATCCTTCATAAACTTTATCTACAAAAGCATCATCAAAGTGGCTTAGAAATAAAAAATAGAAAACCAAATTTACAAGTCTCTTATTGCATGTCGAATTGGCATAGAGAAGGTAAACTGACTCAAGCATTGACAAGGATAACAAACCTGTTTAATGATGGGTTTTTGCTTGGTAGCATGTGAGGTAACTGCATCTATACAAAAGCTTAACTTCTCTTTTTCGGTCATTGACTTAGCAAATTGTATATGATAAGCCTAGTCCTTGAAACATGAAAATTTGAGATTCTAATTTTGTTTTTTGTCTTGCCAACCTGCACAGAGATTAGGCAGTGAAAATTCGTGCAAGGCGCAAGGGAAAAGAAGAGCAGTTCAACAGGAATGATGAGAAAGCAGAAAACTTTTAGAGAGACAGCATGATTGTTTCAATAAGAATATGAATCAGTCAAACCACAAAATCAAGAGAGCGAAAGAAGAATGACACAGAGTTACTGAATAATTGTGTAAACACACTGCAGATTGTAGCCACAGTAATAACATGGTAACATTCTGGTGGATCTACAGCTCTTCCTCTATCTCCCACAAAGGCATTAAAGAGACACATACACACACAAAGAGAAGCAAAACATGGGAAGGAAAAGGAAAAGAGAAGCAAAACATGGGAAGGAAAAGGAAGGAAGATGTTAATCATGGACCATATCTATGTTAGAACCGGTCTCAGTTTTATTTTTTTTCATGCCTTGCAACCCAATTGGGTTAAACTTCACTGCAAACCTTGTTATATGTATGGCTATTAAAGACGTATTTACATCCAAATCTATGGCAGGTCACATACATATGCATTTTACTTCAAATTGGCCCAAAGATCTAAGAACCATTGATAAATGGACAAGAAGAAAATCGGATTGAAAGCTTTTATTAACTAAAAGTAAAGAAACTAGGGCAAAATTTCTAAATTTGTGTTTTTTTGTAATTTTGATCCCCACCCTTATTTATAGTACATCTCTAAAGGTTTCTTGGAGTCTAAGAACAATTAGTTTCCTAATACAAGTCATATCTCAAAGATTAGAAGTGAAACTTTCTGTTTTGGTGACTCTCGGCAATTTTGCATTGCTCTTAGGAGGCACTACAAAATTTCTCAATGCTCCCCTGGAAGTAGTGCGAAATTGGGTAGAAAAAGGGTATGAATGAGAACGTTAGCATTACTTCGGGAGGCAATGCGAAATCGCGCTGAGGCATTGCAAATTTGTCCAGAACCGCAAAAACTCATTCGCTTCCTCGTGCAATCATTCCAACATGGTTCTAACTCCGTTGAATCATCTCCTACTTCAAAGCTTCGCACAAAGGCTCGAGACTTGTTGCTGACCTCATGATTCCAAAATGCAGTAAAAGTGCCTAAAAAGGCAATTATGCATACATGTACTCATTAAAACCATTAGTAATGGGGTTTTGGGGCTAACAACGCACAAAGCCAGTAAAGTGTGAGTTTCCACAAAGAAAATTTTTTATTTATTGAAAATTAGGTAGTTCAAAATGCATCTCTTCTAAGTGGTTATCACAAACCACCCTCGAGATGATGCACCATTTAAAACAAACAAAATGAAAAGGAAAATTTCAGAATTGTGGCGTCCCACCCTATTCTGCAATCACAATGGATAGGGGGTATGGAGAGTTACTATAGCCAAAGAGATGGCCTGAATTGTGCACGTTCTAATAGGAACTCCTAATGCCCCTAGTTAATAGGAGACCGTTAGGGACATGTTTTCGGGGTTTCTCAAGGAGGAAGTGGGACCTCTGTATAAAGGGGAACAACATAAGACAAAAAGCTCACAACTTTTTCTGCATATTCTCTCAAGAATCCTCCAAAGGTTCGAATTTTCTCTCACCTTGATCTTAGTCATTAAAGATGGTAATGACTAGATCTGGTGGGTTCGATAGAAGAAGGCTTGAAAAAGGAAGTTCTAGTTCAAAAGGTAGAACCTTTGATTAAGAAGGATCGGCCATGGACCCTATCCTGGCTGACATGAAACTATTGAGTTCATCAATAACCAACAACACTCAGGCCCTATGGCACATCCGAAAGATGCCCCGTACTCAGCCATACCAGAAACAACCTCCTAGTCCTATCAAGGAAAGTCCCAATGTAATCGGTTCCCAACCCAAGAGAAATCTTGTTCGAACTCCAAAAAGACAAAGCTTGTTTGAGCTCGATCTTTGAGGAAACCAAAGAAATGAACCTAACCTCATTCTAATGCAAAATGAAATGTGATGGGGGTGTTCCCACACTAGGAGTTGCAGCTTGATGCAATTTGTGCATCATTGTCTTGTTCATCCTTTAGGTCTCAAAATTAAACAACTTCGAAGAATGAAATAAGTTGTTTCTCGTAAGACCCTACAAAGTGAAACATCAAGTGCATGCAAAATATCGTGGGAAAACAAGTTTTCATCCTACATTTCTAAACTTAAGAGTGTTCTCGATAAACTTACATACGACGCTTGTCATGTCAATTAGTTGAAACACCTTCAATGTACTGGAGTCCCTTCAACAATGAGTTCTCCTACAATAAAGTAAAGAAAAAGAATGGTAAATAATATTAGAGTTTCTATCTAGCTATACATAATTACACATCAGCGATAACACAGACTTTTCAAACCCTGGGGAATGAAGTATTGCTTCGTAATCAACCTTACCCGGTAGTAAAGACTGCGGTTATCACGTTCCCTCGTGTTTGCTCTCTTCTTCACCTCATCATGAGCTGATTTCTGTCCAAAAGCCTTCAAAATTGTCAATTGCCCATTCCTTCAAAAATTCCCAAAGAAGATGTGGGTTTGTCGCCGATATAGCGATCGGCCGCATCTCGCCGGTGATTAACTTAAGCAGGTCGCTTCAATGAGCACACAATAAAAATTACATGGAATTACAACAAAGGACAAGAAGTATAGAAGGACATCAAATAAAATATACTCATACTTGGTTACTTGGTGGAGAACTGGACAAAGGATCGTGACCACCAAATCTCGAAAATAGCTGCTTAACTTCTACCTTGTCAATATCAAAAGGCGTGTTGCTTATGAAAAATTGTTCTTTGTAAATCATCTTTCGCCTCTCGCTGGGTCTAAGATTTAATAATCATAGCTTGTTTGTAAGTCTTCAGTTCGCTTACATCTAATGCTTTTTCGCATACATCGTATGGTTTTTTCGCACATCAATGGTTTCATCAAAATTTAGGTCTCAGGGGTTCCACTGGCCGGAAGAAGGAAGCGTTTTTTAGCGCAGGATGATCAAGTTCTTAAACCTTCCTCGCACGTCCGATTTCTTCACAAAGCAACCTAAGCATTACTTTCTTCGCCCATCGGGGGGGTCATCCGGAGCATCATCAACCCCCTTGACGTTGTGGTACCATTACCAATATCTCGTGTGTCATCCTCCAAATCATCACTATCCGTATCATATTCCCCATCTCTCCCATTCTGTTGTCCTGTTAACAAACCTAAGCCTACATGAATAAACAATTCAACGTAAACAAAGTGATTTCAAAGCAAAGGCGCAGCCAGACATTGTAAAACAAACATTGCTAACCGGTGTGTCACACTTAGAGTTCACAATATTATTGATGGTAAAATGTGCTAAGGATTGGAGTGATTAAAAAAGACAACATCACACGGAACTACCAAAAGTAGGGGAGAGACAAGCAAGATCAGACAAACTTGATTCTAGAAGTTATTTCATATTTTATAAATTTTGTTGGAAAACCAGAAAACAGTCTTTTCAATGTTCCAGCGTATAAGGATATGTTGACTATAAGATAAATATCCAAGATAAACCACAAGCCGCCATTTCCAACAAGCTATTTATATCGTAAATGAAAGCAAACTACAACCCGAAGAAAATAACTACAATCCGCCAACCCAATCATCAAATTCATTGTGAATCAAGACATACCATGTTCGGGTTAGTAACTAGAAAAACCGCCAAAGCACTTACAAAACTAGATTACCCTTTAATCCTTTTGTGAATTTAAGCGCAAAGAACAACGTATAGAGAGAGATGAGCGGTTTAAAAATAACCGATCGTTATGCAAATTCAAGATTATAAACGTAGATTCGCCCCTTGATATTTTCCCCTATTCCTTTCTCACAAGTGTCCACACAGTATGATGTGGAGCCACCCATTAAGTGACTCGCACTACATCTCAATAATGGGTACTATCAAATGGTGAATTGCACCGGCGAGACCAATACAAAGGGTATGGTTAAGATATGGAAAATTCCACCAAATAAAGAAATGGAACCTAAACTCTACCTGAGTAAGTTCATTAGCCCGACCCGAGATTTTGTCCATGGCTGCTATTACTCTAGGGGGGAATATGTTCAATGGAATGATTTCTTAGATATATTACAAGAGGCATACCATCAAAAAAGCTTCCTCGACCAATTGTAGATCAAGAAAACAAAGATTAGCAGCTGCAACAGAACTAATATCCTTTATGGAATTCGAATCTGAACTCTATTCAAAGAATGATACCTATGAAGAAAACCTTAGAACCAAAACTTTCTCCAAGGAGAAAAAAAGAGAACTCTTTTTTGACTCTCCATCAAAACCATGAACAAAAGCTTGGACCAAAAACGTTCCTCCATTCTTAGACCAGACAATTCTATGCTCTCTCCTCCACACAACAGTGCCCAATAATAACAACTCAATCAACAACAGATTGCTTTGTATCACCCCAACATTTTGCCTTTTTAAAGATACAATGAGGGAAGCAGCAGGTAAAATTTTTAGCTCAAGGAAGAGAAGAGAAAAGAAAAGCCTAAGAGGTAAATGTCCCATAATGATAGAAAAATAGTTAATCTAGCAGCTATGTCTCATAAGCATCATCATAATATTTGAAGAGTTTCTACATCTTTTAGAACGTGCTTTAAGCCATATCTGAATCTTACCCAAAACAATAGTCCAAGGTAAAGAAAGATTTCATCAGTGAGAGTTCACTCTCCAAAAATCAGTTTATATCAAATTAAACCCAATTACTTTTTTCTTCCTTCATCCAGTAAACACATGTAAAAGACCTCACCTGATAATCACATGTTTGTCCAATATGTAAAGAACAATGGAATTAACCAATACAAGGGACGGAAACATGGAGAATCCTAACAAGAAGAATACCTTATCTTCTTCCTTTCTGAGAAGTCAAAAACACACAATCGCACGTGTCACAAGCAAAGGAAGAAAAGTAACAAAAATACACAATGTGTTCTTACAAGAGATTAGAATTAGAGTGCAGTAAAGGATCACTACCATCTTTCTGAAGCAAAACAGGATTAGCACCCAGCGGATATAAATTCTTTTCTTCGAACAGCTCGTCAACAGCTATGGGTCTTTTAACACTTCATTTTTTCCCTTGTTGAACTTCTGGATGGCCTGAAAGCTTATTAAAAGGGAAAAAAGAAAATAAGAATACATCACACACAAACCCCAGAACGTCACGTGTTTTAACATAAATAGGTAGATTACAATCATACATTTTCAGCATCTTTGCTTGCTCGTGAACTCAACAAATGCAAAGCCTCTAGATAACCCACAAAAGACAAAACTGGTATAAAGAAAAGGAAATACGAAAATTTTTCATCTCTAATGTAAATACTCTGGATAATGGGAATATATACCCTGTCTCAGAATTTTGTGGAATAAATACATCCCATACATAGCCATCTGATGAAAACATCTCTTTTATTTCGTTCACTTTAGCCTGCATAGATAGAAGTAAAGTAGTTTAGAAGAATGGAAGATTCTCTTACAGGAAATAAGGTGAATTGGTGCTATCAATGTTTGGCATGACCAACCTTTGAAAGGAAGATTTCTAACTACCAGTTTCCATTTTTGAGTCCCTGAGCCCTGGTAAGTGGTAACACCTTGACACACTGTTACAATTCTGAAGAGAGCTCGAAGCTCCTTTTGACACTGACTTTCTCCCCGAAACGGTACACCGAAACGATCCGAATGCGAATATTCCGTTGCTTCTCGATATCCAAATCGAATGGCTACCGAAACGAATTTAAAACCTGATAGCTGTGGATCTAAAAAAATTTTGGTCTTTATCTTGAAATATATCGTAAAAATTCTTTCAAAATAATTTTTTTAACTATGGATATACATACTAAAATATTAGAATAATTAAAAGGTTAGAATATATTGTAGATCAATACTAATACTCTTAATAATGGTTGACAGTTTATATTAAACTCCGTAGTGGTCAGAAAATAAGAGGTAGTTTTTGGCAGCCAGATAACAGTGGCTAGTAGCTTATGGGCACAGACTTTCATACTGAGTACCTGTAGTGTTTTCTGGATATTTTATCTTGTATCTGAAATTTATTGTGCCAAACACTTAAATGTGGTCATTTTTTTTTATGTTTATTGCAAAAATACTTTATTTTTAATATTTATCATAAAAGAAACCAATTTTTGACTTTTCCTAGGCGGTAGGTCGATATATCTATAGGAAGAAGATTGCAAAAATGAAAAAAGAAAAAAAAGAAAAAAAATGCTACAACATCCAAGAGAGCAGCACGCTCATGTTCCTTCCGTCAACAAAGTATTGTTAACCTTAGCTGATTGATTTATTAGAAATAGCAGTAAAGCAGAGCTGAGATGGCGTGGTAAACAAATCCTCAGAATAGCGGTCATCTCCTCAATGTACCAGAATATGAGCAACAGCATCAACACATATCCCAAGCTTGTGCAGTACCTTTCTGCCTCTAGCTTCCAATATGTTGGTTCTGGCGGGAGCAGCGATGCACATGCTCTTCCCCTTTGAATGAGCCGCGCACCTCCGCTCTGCAGCCAAGCAAAAACCAAGCCGCGTTGTCGCCTCCGGCAGTCGTTTCTAAAGGTCGGCGGTGTCATTTGCAGCCGTTGGGAGACAGGCTTTCTCAGGCTTGCGCTTAGATCTGGCCGGCCGACAATTATCACAACTGGATCTTCAGCTGCTATCATACCATGCGCAAACAGTGTCATCTTCATTGTCGTGAGACTGAAGGTAAGATATTTCACGCAGCCGCCGCAAGTACCCTCGTGCAGCAGGTGCCTGGCTCCAGCTCAACGCTGGTGTTTGTGACCACGATTGAATCACAGCCCTTTCGAAAGTCTTCCTTTCTCGCGCTACCGCCTGTGTCCAAATAGCGCGTGGCTTATGCTTCGTTAGGGAAACTCGTTCCTCATTTGTGTTGCGCTTGCTTATCGGTGTCTCGAGTAGCTTATTGCCACGTTTCCTGTTATCGTTAATGAGGGAAATTGCCGGCAAATGTGCGGCAGCGCTTCCTGCCCACACCATCGCTGGCAAAAGCTGCCCTGAGCGCCACGACATCTCATCTACACATAATCGCAGCTGCAGCTCCTCTCCATGAGCCCTCCAATCCACAAGCAGTGAACTTGCTGCTACAACATTCGGGATGAGGCTGATGGGGATTTACCGTCCCAGATGTGCCATCAACGTGGGCAAGCCAGCGATTTGCGCATCATGTACCTGACACCAGATTCGGGCATGATGGGAAACTCTGGGTCCTTGCCGCTCCATTCTATATATATTACCACTTTCAAGGTCGAGAACCACACATTCCTCCTCCTCACCCAAGTTTCGTGGTTCGTTACTCAAGACTGCTGATGCTTCTGATGTTTCCCAAACTTCTTCTCATCATGATAATGGTAATTGTGCATGTCATTACACACATTGACCCTAGCTATGATATTAATTTTTATGTTTATTTAGCCAAATAATTTTGATTTTATGTTGTAGATGTTCAAGACATCCGAGCTCCCTTCGCTTTTATTACTTTCAAGCAAAGGTTTTTATGACCTTGATGATAGTCTCCGAGGCACCTCACATTTGCGTCTTCTTCCACTACTGTATGTCTTCTCTTCTGGGTACCGGTGGTTTCAACAACCACATCCTCATGTCTCAGTATTTACCTGGATATTTTTAACGTACATTGTTCATTTGTGTGAGACTCACCATTTCGTACAAAGTGTGTGTACTTTTAGTGCATTGCTAGATACTTCAGCTCACATGCACTCCTTTGTTTCATTCTATGAATATATCCCTTTTGTGGTATTCAATCTAAAATAAAGCCACTACCAAGAAGGTTATATGAAGTTACTTAATTAGATATTACTTACCATTTGATAGAACCAATGTTTGTGTGCTTGCATAGACATTGATGGGGTTACTTATGGCTTCCACACTTTTTGCACCCATCCACTGCAGATTCAGTTTCACAGATTGTGCATGACATGTTGTGTTTTCGCACCTTTTTCATGTATGCTTTTATGAATCGAGATAGGATTGATTTTTATATTAATGAGTTACTTTGCAATGCATGATCTTTCCTAATCCCTTGGTGATGTCCATATTACGATTTACAAAAACCTTAAGCCAGAACTGTTACAAGAGTCAGAACCAAGTGGTAATGACTCTAACCCACATTACATGGCCTGATTATTGCTGGAGACATCACGGGTGGTCACGTGGAATACAGGCCTCTAACTCAGACCCGGTCAGCAACCATCATGGCAGGGGATGAAGAGTTTATTCGCAGATGGAAAGTTCCATCACTGATAGTTCAAATTTCTTTCTTTGGTTAATAGCTTTTAAGAAATTGTAAAGAAGCCACCACCGGATAGTCAACTTTCTTCTTACACGTGGTATTCATCCGGTCCTAAAGTCAGATAGTTACAATCTGGTTGCCACCATCCTAAGGAGTTGTAGATGCACCTCGACGTCATGCCGTCACCCAAATCAGTTCTGACTAAACGCACCTTCCAACAGAGGTAGTAAGAATGAGTCTCCTCCCATTTAATCTCAATGTTCCTCCAAATACCACGTGCAAGATTCGTCTAAGTAATAAGGCCAACGGAGAAAGAGCAAATGCACCCCATTAATCAAACTATGATAGCGCTTAATGCCACCTGGTCTCGCCAGACATGATCTTATGTTATTAGCAGGCAACACATGATAATCTTGAACAATAAACAACATGATATTATGGTGATAAGAACTGCAACTGGAAATAGGAAAATATCATTTCAACAATATAAAAAGGAGATAAGGTAACATTATTCTCACAAAAGAAAGTGTAGATTCGCGCAATGAAGTCCTCAGACGCGAGGAACAAATCCATTCATTTGACGAGATCCATCACTCATTATGGCCCATGGATTGCAAACATTATGAGTCAATTAGTTTCCTCCAGCCACACCCTCTTTTTTGGAATACGTCGTTGAGTCAGTTTCGCCAGCAATGCAAGGATGGATGGTCGCCCCCACCCAGATTGACTCATGTTTTACAGAAAAACGATTGTACTCAGAGGTGATATTTAATCCATGAGACAGTTCTACTTTCTTATGTCCCCATGTCTCTATTAGAATACAATGCTTTATAATTGCTGAGCTGATCATTTTGCTTTGACAACTGGTAAAATTGAGTCTTTGAAACTCAAGATAAGAGCTCCATTTCAATGATAATCCTTTTTAATCCCAGAGTGTCTTATGTTTAATATGAGCAATGCTGATGTCTCCGGTCCATTATAGAACACTTGAAGTTCGTCCACTCCCTCATAGTCCCATCTAATTAATTATGTGTCACTTCTGAAAAACAGTTCTCATTAGACATCGGTGAAACGCTGGCGGTAACCGTGGCAGACTCACTCGAAAAGCCAAAGCAAGCCACGAGCAACAGATCATCGCGCGCGGTGCCGCTCAAATGTCATCTCACTTTTTTAATGGTCAAACCCAAATTCAGCTCGATCGATCCTCCTCTTGGTTGGTTTTTATACTGTCGAGTGCTCGCGCCCATTCCTCGCATTCACCAATTACGTTTTGACGCGCCACTCTCCCAAGCTCCGAGCGTGCCACCACATCTACTTCGTCCAGATTACATCATATGAATAATATGGTACTCCCTTTGAGCCGGCTTCCCGAGAACTTTCTTCTCGGAGACATGAAGACCGTCCAGTTCCAACGCTCCTCCCCAGACTTTCTTTGCCGCGAAACACGCTCCAACATCGAGGGTCTGCACAAAGCGGTTTCATCGTTAAAACGCCAGTCGGCTCATAACTCAGTAATCGAAAATCTTGGTTATAACTTACTTCATGAAGCCCGAACCAAGGGATTATATGCGACATTATCTTTCGTAGTTTAAGCGATAGAATCATCGCGCCGTTCTGGTTCATCGCATGCCATCGCGCCATCGGAGTTAAACGCAGCCGTCTTCAACACCCCACTTTAATGAATTAACACAGTACGACTTTAGTCTCACAAACCGTGGTTTCTTATCATCGCAAACGTTAACCACCAATTTGAACTTTTTGAATCATTCATTCCACAAACATCAGCTTTATTCTTCTAAACGCTGGATTAACTTGAAAATCTCGCTGAAATCACGCAGACATCTCATGTCCCACCTACTCCACACATGTCAGCAATCATTTGACCTCTGTAAATATTTTAGATCTCCGCCAAACCAAAAGATCCCCAATGAACAGCATCATATATACAAATTACTTAATAATACCTGGCATTGAAAGCTAAATTTCTGAAAGGTAAAAAGTGAACCCTCATCTACATTTATTTAATTCATTACTGAGCCTAGTTATACAGTCCTCTTTTGAGAGGGGAGTGGGTTTGTTATCGTAGCCTAAAGCAAAGAGGCCTCATTATTATTATCATAAGAGGAACCTACCTATTGAAAGACTCTAAACAATTATTATCATTGTTACCACGAAAGGGTCGAAAAATTGGGAGCCTTCTATAATTTTAGAATTAAATTTATGCTTCCTTATTATTGTTGAGTCTCTTTTTCTTGTCCTTTTAACACTAATGGCGGCCGTGCCAATACCAAGTATAAAACAATGTGTATTAAACTTTTACAACTTGTTTGTTATGTTTCAGACATGAACATCTTATATTTCCAGATTTCAGATGTCAACTGAAGAAGTTTTGTCATGCCCTTCAATGTTAATTTTAAAGCTTTGTTATTATTATCCTTGAGGCCACGCTAGCTCAAGTGGTGTAAGAGTAGGAGAGTTCCAAGCTTGAATTAATACATAAGGTGCTTTTTATTATTTATTTATTTTACAAGAAAACTGACTAATCGCTGACCATCTAGAATGCAGATGATATAGTGTCTCTCATTTATTTTTGAAGTTTTCGAATCTAGTCTACCTATTCAATTATTTTTTACTGTGTTTCTGTCCTTTTCTAGTTTTTCTCTGCCTTTTCTTTGAAGTTCAAATCCAAACCTGTAATATTTTAGACCATAGTATATACAATATTATATAAAGAATCCGCTTTTATCCTTTCGTTATTTATTCTTTATATAGGTCAAATCTGCACAAGATAGCTTATTACCAAAAGTTTATAAACAAGGCAGGTGTCGTGAGCAAATCATAATATCTAACATCACCGATTTATTTTGGTTCTCAAAGTAATGACACAGAGCTCAGTTTCTAAATTGAGTCGTGGCTGATTCAATACGACTTAAAATATATTAAAACCATATCTCCTTTCAAATGAAATGTTGCACAGCCCGGTAGATACAGTCAGTAACTGGGCATGGAGCGAGCAAGCAGCTTGAGAAGAGTTCCGTGCTGAAAGTAAAGAGTTATGACAAGAATTTTGCTAAGGAACACTACACTGGAGACACTGATCTGGAAGCACCATGCAAACTTACCATACCATCTGAGCAAACAATTCAGCCACCCACTCTCGGGAGCTAAATAAGTCCTCTCGTAAAGCACCAACACCAAAGTTTGCCTGTTAGACAACCCATCCCATCCACCACCACTAGAATAGTTGAGTAATCATAAAAGTTAGGAAGGTCTGGAATGATATCCATGGCCATATCTTCCCAAATTTGCTCATGAATGGGACTGAGTGGAATGTTTCATTTGTTGACACACTACACACTGGTATACTAAGTCTTCAATAGCCTTCCTCATATCGGTCAAACAAAAAGAGCACTCACCCTACCTTAGGCCTAGCTATTGTCTTTTGAATTCCACCATGACCCCTTGATAAAGTGCAATGCGCCTTGCTTTTGTTGTTGGTGCTTTACAGAGGACTTATTTAGCTCCAAATTAGGTGGCTGAATTGTTTGCTCAGATGGTATGGTAAGTTGCATGGTCTTCCAAGATCAATAGTGTCTCACAAGATACAGTGTTCCTTAGTAAATTATTGTCATAACTCTTTGCTTTCACTGGAACTCTTCTCAAGCTTAGCACATCTAGTACTTTTTGCAGAGAACCCGCCATCTATTCCTCGACTATATTTCTATTGCAGCATCGGGTTGATTTGATCATCTATTGTCCGGCAGGACAAAGAGCCACGGCCGCACTCAGAACGCAATCCTCGATAAGGCCTCAGTCGCTATGAACAATGCACTGATTTGAAACGACCGACAAAGTTCTTCATTTTGCTGAAGGAGATATGGTTTTAATCAATATTTTAAAAACGAAATTGGTGATTGAATCGAAAAAGTTACCAGCTCACGGTTCAAGGGCTGAACCCAAGATCGAACCTGATTAAACCAGAACCAAAAAGGTCATCGATTGATGATTCGATCGATTAGACCTATCTCGGTTTGGTACGATTTTTAAAACACCGGTTTTATAGAAAACGAGATATTAAACCATGCAAGTTGAGAAAGTTTGATTATATATAAGAATAAATAAAAGAAGGATGTAAATTTCGATTAAAAACCTATATGGGTATATATATCGCCTAAATGATTATAGTTTTAGGTTTCATTTTGGAATTCAAAGAAAAGTGTGAAAATAAAGGACAAAGAATTTTGAAGGAAAATAAAAAATAGTGAAGAGACACATGTAGTATATTCAAACTTCAAAGCTTCATCGAAGACACTTCCCCATCATCTCACATTTCGTGGGTCGACTTGCTAAGAAACTTTGATTAATTACTTTTCTTGTAAAATTAAATAAATAAAGCACACCATGATTCATCACAATATGGCACCATGCCATAAAAGAAAAAAAAAAAGAAAAACTCAGATTTAAAACCAATGAAGTGCCACTTGATGACAAGAGAATAATTACAAATGGTCTTTTTTCTTTTTGATAGTTAAGTATTGTTTTCTTTTTCATTTTCATGTCCCCGATTCAAAATCCCTGGGAAACTTCCTACTTTTACCACTTTGCTTCAACCCTCGCCTCAAGGGTAATAATAACGAAAAGTTACATTAAATTAACATTGAAAGGGCATGGCAAAACTTCTTCAGATTGGCATACAAATACAAATATAAGATGTTCCTTAATACAAACATAAACAAAACAAGCTGTAAAAGTTTACTCACATTTCGCTAATCGGGTAGCTGGCCTGGGCAAACTTCATTAGTGTTAAAAAAAGGACAAGAAAAGAGACCCAACAATAATAGCGGTCGATAAATTCGTCTCTAAAATTGCAAGAAATCTCTAATTTTCCAACCCTTTCGTAGAGGTAGCAATGATAATAATTGTTTCGGGTCTTTCAATAGGTAGGGTTCCTCTATGATAATGATAAATAAAAGGCCCACCGCTTTAAGCCCGACATGAACAAACCCCACTCCTCTCTGTGTTGGGACTTTACTGCTTGCACCTGTGCTCAATAAATAGGTAAATAAATAACCGATGGAGGTTCAATTTCTTACCCCATTACGTAATTTGGCTCATACCGTATTATTAAGTACTTATCAACCCGATCACCTTATATCCCCTATTTAATAGGGGAATACTGGCTGTTGAGACTCCTAATGTAAAGTCAATAATTCTTATATATATCGGCTTAAATTAGGAAGTAAAATTAGAAATCACATGATTTTTCAGGCAGATTTCTAGAAGTTAATTTGTTCCTCACACATACCTACATGAAAATAAAGCTTCAAGTGTTTTTTATGAACAATGATTCAGGTTCAAGAAGTTCAAAATTTGCTAGTTCTTTTTCGCCAGCAATAGGAAAAACCACCCTGATTTGTAGAACCTAAATCCTTATGTATTCAACGTGTCAAAAAATTCTGAGGTGATCGACCAAGTTGCAACATATCATTCAATGACGCCACAACAACATGCAAGTGAGTATCAGAACCTTCAATCGGTCTATCAACTAACTTGAAAGATATGTAAGCATGACCTCCTCAAATGGTTCGAACTTTCATAGAGGGGGAAAGCCAAGTCAGCCTTCTCGACTAATCCGTGGTTCCAACCAAGATTTTCTTGGAATATGAAAGACCCTATGACAACATTTTGGCAATGGAAACCCTCTATGCAAAACCCCAAGCGCATTTGAACTTGTATGTTTTTTTACCACAACAAAGAAAGTCCAGAAAGCAACGATGCGAACTTATTCAAAGGACCCAGATGCTTCACAATATATGAGAGCAATATGAAATTTTATGAACCAAACAAGGTACCATGTGTATTGTACAATATTATAGAAGAATGAAGATACTATCCCAATGCTTACCCAGGAGGCTTTTGGGAAAAATTCAATTTTTTTATCAAAATATAATTAATTAGAATACAAGGAATAGGCAACAAAGCAAAAAAGCACATATTTCCACTCTAAAGAAACCAACCAAGAGAAGAATGGATCAAACAAATTTGAGTTTGACAGATTCAAGAAAAAAGTGATTGATCAGCTTCAAAACCTTCATGCACCACTTGATAATCCTAGTGCCTCACTTGATAACCAACCTTGGCCATCAAAGGGTGCATTCTGCCAACTCCTCGACAAAGATAGGCAACCGCATTGTAACTATGCAAGCTTTAGGACCAGATGAATGCCACCAATTGTAAAGAAGAAAGTTGACTATCCAATGGTAGAAGAAACTTTCTTCTTTACAATTTCTTAAAACATTGTAAAGAAGAAATTTGACTATCCAATGGTAGAAACCTCATCTCTGAATCAGCCTCTTCATCCCCTTATGCTTAATTTGTTCTCGTCAGCCCACCAGTTCAGAGGCCACCCATATTCTGGCAACCACCCATGATCTGTCTCCCAACAATAATCAGGCTTCTCCAATATTGTGGGTTGAAGTTATTATTTTCCCTTGGATTTCAAACACTGTAAATAGATTCCCACAAACTTAAAGGTTTTTTTTATAGAGAAATCATGAAATATGAATCCACCAAAAGTGGGAAAAGATGTAGCATTGCAAACCTTTCAACCAAACTATAAAATCAATCCTATCTTAATTCATAAAAGCATACATAAAAAAGTGGAAAACACAACATGTCATGCCCAAATGAGAGCAGTCCTGTGGATAAGGCGCAACATAAAAGTGATATGGAAGCCATAGTAACCCCATTAATGCTCCACGCACAAACACACAAATATTAGCTATATCAAATGTGAGGTAATATCCCTTAATTAAGTAACTTCATAACCTTCTTGGTAGTGGCTATTTTAGATTGAATACCACAAAGGGATACATATTCATAGGAATGAAACAAAGAGATGCATGGGAGGTAGAGTATCTAGCAATACACTAAAGTACACACATACGCAATAGAGAAATGGTGAGTATCACAAAATGAACAAGTATACGTTAAAAATATCCAAAAGATAAATACTGGAAGTATGAGAGTCATGGTTTGTTGAAACGCAGTACTTAAGAGAGAAAGAGAGAAGACATACAATTGATGGAAGAAGGCACTGCAAATGTGAGGTGCCTCGAGGCCTCATGCATCAAGGTCATAGAAACCTTTGCTCAGAAGAGTAATAGACAAGAAGGGAGCTTGGATGTCTTGAACATATACAACATAAAATCAAAATTATTAGGCTAAATAAACATAGAAATTAATATCATAGCTCGGGTCAATGTGTGTAGACATGCGCACTGGCCATTATCATGATGAGAAGAAGTTTGGGAAACATCGTAAGCATCACCAGCTTCAGTAGCTTCGAGACCACGAAGCCAGCTTCGAGGAGGAGGAATGTAGTAGTTTCTCGACCTTGAAAGTGGTAACATATATAATGGAGCAGCCAGGGACCAAGTTTATCACGCCTCGACCGTTATCCTGTGTTGCATGATGCACATCTCATGCTCACCCAAATCAACAACTACTCCCCTGATTGATGGCACATCCCAGTTGAGTAAATCCCTATCAACCTCATCCAAATGTTGATAACGAGTAGGACTATTCTTGTCGTTGGAAGGGATCATGGCGGCATAAACACGGTCAAATTGAATGTAGATGAAGATGTCTTTGTATGTAGGCACAAACTTGCCAACACACAAAGGCGTGAATGGGTACGGGACGGGTAACTTATCCACTGATTTCCCAACCAACTTCCAATTCCCCATTAACATCAGAAGAATAATAATAATCGCTATAGTCACGATCGCTCAAAGCCAACACATAAATGGTGGTTCCCACAACAGAGTGATAAATTACCTTATATATTTGAGACCTAGGCAAACGTTGCTCATGGAAAGGAGGCTCAGGAAGGGGCTTCCATTGTTCAATCGATGGGTCATAAACCTCAAACGTTGGAACCGGGAGTAGACACTCTACCTGCCAAGGAGTACTCGACATCACGTAAATCTTACCTTCAATATCCTCAACAATGGGAATTGGTTTTGCTGCAAGCATGGAGGTATGATGCTTAAGCAAGTCCAAGTCGGTGGTGGAGTCCAACCCTGAGAAGATCTAAAAACTTTGCACGTAGCGGAAAGCCCCCATCTCCAAACAACTTATCGCGGGCCCGCCTCGGCTACCTAGGAAGCAATAGCGGTGGATGCTCCCGACTTTGGTTTTTCAACGCCTACCATGTAGAGTTTGGAGTTCTACGGGCACCTCATTCAAAGGGAAACTTTTCTCCGCCAGATTCAACATATCAATAGAGGTAGAGGGAGTACTTCAAACTGGGAGACCGTAGTGATCGACTCTCGAATTTGCTCATGTCTATGGCAACGAAGACGTTGAGTGGCCACCCACAACACTGGCTTGGGTTTACCCTCCACCGCCTATCTTCGTCTTCTTCATGCTTCGCAAAGTAACCCAAATAAATCAATCAACCCTGTGGTTAGTGGTTAACGCCCGTTGTGGAGGATGGACCGAGTGGTTTGTTTATATTGGGTTGGGATCTTCTCGGGCCTTTAACCTACCTCTCTAACCCATAAGATTTTTTATAATATAATGGTAGGGATTTTTTTTCTTTTTTCTTTTCATTTTATACTTCTTCCTATAGATTATGGCCACCGCCCAGAATAATTAAATTAGTTTCTTTTTATGATAAATAGTTAAAATAAAATTATTTTTGTAATAAGAATATGCATCTAATTTAACAATAAATTTCAGATGTTGTAAGATAAATATCGTGCCTCTAGATCAATATGGAAATTAACATAAATAAGTTATTTTTCTAATATTTAATGCTAAAATATTTTTATATTTTATATTTTACAGTTTTTAATACCGCTATTATTATTTTATTTTTACAATTTTAAGAAAGCTAATACATCGAAGATATTTCATCTTAATTCTTAAAAACCAAAAAAAAAATGATTAAGCACAAATATCTCAAAATTAAGGCCAAATACAATGGAACTGAATATATATATATATAAGATTTAAGCTCAAATCAAATAGATTTCCCTAACAACAAATTTCCATATCCATAATCATGCCCAAATCTCAGCTGGGCCAATCATGCCATGAAAGGTCCAATAAAGAAAATTCTATAAATCTTCAAACAAGTACTTCTGTACAAACTAAAAACGTGGAAAAGGTAAAGAGAAATTTACTCACTTTTTGGAGACTTAAATATGTAGATGCAGTGGTTATGCAATGAAGAAGATAGAGTTGTGAGAAAATGAGAAAGAAAAAGAGAAAAAGTGGGAAAAGTGGACGAAATGGAGGATGGGAAAGAAGGGTAAGTAGGTCGCTGGCAATGGATAGCCGATGGTGACCGGCCAGCATATCTTCTGACGACGGTAGGTCCGGTGATGGAAAAAGGAAGAAAAAGAAAGAAATGGCAGAAAGAAGAAGGAAAAAATGGAAGTAGGCTAAGCGTTGGCTTTTTTGAGGTGTTTTCTGAGATTTGCTTTCATTACGAGTGCAAAAGGGAGAGAAAAAAAGAGAAAAGAATGAAGATGAAGGGGGAGAAGAGGGGAAGAAATGGTCTTGGTAATGGGGAGGGAAAGTGGATGAGAGAGAATATAGGTGGGTATAGCCATATAGGGCATAGGGGAATGGAAGGAAAGAGAAAAGCAGTCTGCTGCTGCGTGCAGATGTTTAAATCAAATCAAAGACTTTTTATAGGTAGGTATAGCCGTATAGGGCATACGGATTTCTTTTGAAATTAAAAAAGCATTTTTGGAAAGTTTCCAGTTCTCATAACTTTCTAAGAACTTTTTCATAATTTAAGAATAATGCTCATCCACGTTTAATTTTTATGATTATTTATTCTTTTATACTTCAACTTTTCGTAAAATTTCTTTCCCCTATAATTACCTTCTTGTTTCTTTCTTTTTTTTTTTTTTTTTTTTTTCAAAAAACAGTTTTAAGAAAACTAATTGAGAAGGAAATTAAAAGAACATAAATAACTCAATCAGTACTATAGATAATAAATTCATTCCTTTAAAGCGTGTAATATGATGATGTGAATAAGGTATAGACACTGTATAAATTTTTTTTTAAAAGTGGAAAAAAAAAAAATATTTAGAGAAAAATTTGATCATAGTCTTTTTATTTTTAATATTTATCTATTATTTAGAAAATTAAAATATGAATTGTTTTCAAATAATTTTTTTACTTTACTAATTTTATAATCAAAAGGAATAAAAAACACAATTGAGGTTTGTCCAAAAGAAAGAGAAAAAATATAAGGGGTCCACTGAGATTATGAGTGAATTATTTTATGTTACGTCTCCCCTATATTCAGCATTTAAAAATCATGCTTATATTAATTATTCAATATTATATATATATATGATAGCTTCCTCTTTTCTTCCTCTAACTGTCGCCTCTCATTCCGATCTGGTAAACCCACACCATTTGATTTAATTACTCGTTAAGAAAATCAATGAAAGTAGTTGGATCGGACGGATTTGATTTGGACGGAATTATCAGGTTGTGAAACAAAAATAATTATGCTAACCCTCAATTAGATAAACTAGGAATATAAGTTATTATTCTAACCTCTTTAAAAAAAAAGCAAGCTTTCAACCTGATGGACATAAAACCAAATAAAAATTAAAATTTACAATGAATCCGGGAGATTCCTTCAAACTAATCAATTGAATTTAACCGAACAAGCAAGAAAAAAGGGAAATAAAACAACAAACTCGACATAACTATTGACATTACCTGAGGTCTATAAAAAGGGCGTATTGAGAAGACTTTCTATCTCCCCACCCTAAGTCTCAATAGAACATCGGTAAAAACATGGTGCTGTGGACCGTGAGTCGAATGACGGTGCAAGTAGAGAAGACTTAAGACTTAACTAATATCTTCTTTTTAGCCGAACAAACAGTAGTAGGGAAGATAGGGCAATGTGTTTTTTTAAACATATCGCTTAAACTAAACATAATATTTATATAAATATTTGGTCTATAAAGGGGCTTATTGAGAATGAATTTTTCTATCTCCGACTCAAGTCTCAATAGAACACTCCAGAAGATCATGTAGTTGTGACCGGTGAGTCGAATGGCGGCGCAAGTAGAGAAGACGAAGACGAACCAGTATCTCTCTCTCTTTTAGCCGAGCAAGCAGAGTAGGAAGATAGGACAAATGTGTTTTTTTTTTTAAACAGATATCGCTTAAACTAAACATACTATTTATATAAATATTTGGTTTTAAAGACATACTATTGATTCGATGTTTGAAATAAAATAATTTATTTCATCCGTATTATCATAAATTACTTTTACTTAATGCTTTA
Source organism: Tetrastigma voinierianum (assembly GCA_016808115.1). NCBI lineage: Eukaryota > Viridiplantae > Streptophyta > Magnoliopsida > Vitales > Vitaceae > Tetrastigma > Tetrastigma voinierianum. The sequence continues at coordinate 53,431 of JAEQBH010007844.1, read as the reverse complement.
TTATTATTTAAATAATATTAAAATATAAGTTTATTTATTAAATTTTTTAGCTCACTTAAGTGTAAATATATGTCTAATAATTTACATTATATTTTTATACTTTTTGAATATTTGAATTATCTTATTTAAATCAAAAGAGAGAGAGAGTAAAGTCAATCAACTGATTAAGAATTTCTTCTTAAAAATTAAAAGCAGATTTGAAAAGTTTCCAGCCTGAGAACATGACAGGACAAGTTGAGAGTTAGGGGAATTGACTCCCAATGTGCTAGACAAACTATATCATATTCATGGATATAGTTTTGTAGTTGAACCTTATGTTAGCTATTGGGAATAACATAACTTAAAGACGAAAAGCCCATTTTGATGGATATACAAAATGAGTGCTAAGGTAAGTTTAGTTTGATGGAAAAAACGTAAAAGCCACATATAAAACTGAGAAAGTGAAACTCACACGAGTTGAGAAACATATTATATATATCTCATAGTAGTTTTATAACTGATTTTTATTTGTATTAAAGAGATTTCGGTGTTGTACTCAAATATTCAGATTTCATTATTATTGAGATAAATATTGAAGTTCAAATCACGATTTGTTCTTCTCACTCTGATCCTCTTGATTTATTTTTATTTTTCTTACTTGTTGCTTGATTTGTGATACTACAATTCAATAATGAAACATTAAACACACTATAGGAGTGGGATTCATTTTTTTAAGATTCAGATTTGCAGATTTATGGTTTATTCTTGTGGGTTTGAAATTTGAATTTATGCCACCGTTGTTGTTCTTGTAAAGTATTGTTATGGATATCAAGATTTTTTATACTCGTAAATAGCGTTGTATATGTGCTATGATTTCCAAGATACCCTTGAGGACACTGAGATGGATTCTTAAGAGTGTAGAGAGCAAGAATCTGTGGTATGCTATAATCGACATTGTTAGAACTAATGAACTTTAAATATCAATTCCGATAAATCACTGGGTGATGCCCGACCTTGTAAGAGCACCCATCGATCTATTAGTTTAATGTTTAGAGGTTTCACCTAATTTTGCGACAATCATGATCCCCGTGTTAGCTTCAGATTATAATCAAGGAGATGTGAGCATTATAATGAATTGCGTATTTGGAGGTACCAATTGCATTAGAAAAGGCTTTGTATTATCCCATTCATGGGGGCAAACAGCTTGGCCTTAAGAAATGGTTGTGAAGTAATCGGTTTAGAAAAATAACCAAATCTTAAAAGAAAATCAAATCAAAAGTAGTTATTTAGACCAATTTACCCCGGTTTAGAATATGGTTATCTAAATAGTGAAATCTATATGTCATGAGGTATTCAAATGCTATACTACATCGCTTCTTTACCAAATCCAAAGATTCACTCACAAACGTTGCACTTTCAAGGAAATGCAAATTGATTATTATCAGGGATTAATCTTTCGATAAATAAGGGATTTAGAAACTGGGATATCTGCTGATAAATATTTATTTTGCGTATTTTTCGTTTTCATACGCTTATGCATAACGAACTTTCCATATATGATAGGATGACCGGTTAGGGCGTTGAAATCCTAGACGGGTCACCCTAAAATAAGTATTTGATAAGACACCCTGATATTCTCAGAAAAATTTTAAGACTTTCTCGTCTGGATAATGCCCGATTGGTTTCAATATGATACATAATTCCAGCTCTTAAAATTTTAAAGATGTTGATATTTTAAAAATGCTTAAAATGATTTTATCTTTAAAATTTTAATTAAAAATTTGGTATTGTACTTGTTATTTTTATTTGATTTTCATTTTCTGTTATTCAATATATAAATTTTTAAAACCTAAATACCTTGTAAAGAAGTTAAGCTTTGTTCAATTTTTTTTTTCAAAAGAGTTTTGAAATAATTTGACGTTTAATAGAATATTTTTTTTATAGTTTATTTTTTATTTAATTTAATGTATTTTATATTCGAAAATAAACTTTATTGATAATATTTTGCTTTTTAATCATTCTTACTTAGAATATTATTTTTAAAAATAAATAGAAGTAAGTGAAACCAAGAAATGGGCTAGAAGTCCGATTTCAATGCAAATTGGGTTTATGCCTTATACGTGAATAAACCCGGGACAGATTCGATTTTTCTCCAAATCAGTATTATTTTTGTTTGGTTATATAAAAACGTTGGTTTTTTAGTATTTAAAATCAAAACGGTTTTTCAATTAAATCTTATTCTTACCATAATTGGTTTTCAATTAATGTTTTATTTATTTATTTAAAAATAAATAAAAATGAGTGAGTGTAGGTCCCACTCTCAACCAGACAAACCAACCGGACGACCTTTCTCCCTCCGTCCCTGCCCTCCTTAAAATATCCTCAGCGACGGCCGCACTCACCAGCCACCATCGCCAGCCGCCGTCGCAACCATTTTCACCGTCAATGGCGAAGGCCAATATGTTGAGTATGGAAGTGTGAGTCGCAGCGACTTCCCTCCCGACTTCGTCTTCGGCGTCGCCACCTCTGCCTGCTACCGCGGAAGGAGCCTCCGGAGGAGGGCAACAGAGTCTCTAGCATTTGGGATGCCTTTTCTAACACCAAGGTAACTGTCATCGCCCTGTTTCTGCTTTATTTTCTTGTTTTCTATTTTGATTCTGGATTTTATTGATTTACTTCTTTTTTTTTTTCATTAGAAGATTTGTGATGGTAGCAATGGCGATGTGGCGGTGGATCAGTATCATCGTTACCCGGTAAGGCTTTTTATGAGTGGGATCAAAGGAAACTAAGACGGACGCAATATGTGTGTGTTTAGAAATCATGTTTGATGTTTGTGTTTGAGACGATCGTATTCATTTCTGTCTACTTGTGGATGCCTTTGTAGTAACAGGAAATATGGGGAGAAAGGATGATGAGAATAAAAAGCGAGGCTTAAAGGAAAATAAGTTAAGTTTATGTTGAATAATTTTGTCTTTTCTTACATTTCTTCAACTCCATTATTCTTTATCTAGCTGGTAAAGATCAACTTGTCAATTTTCGACTGATTTCTTGGTTCTTTCCAGCAATAAGACAAATAAGAGCAGTTTTTGATTCCTTGGTTTATTTCTATCTCTTAAATTTTGTTTCTGAGATTATTGATGATGTTAATTGATATGTTTCGGCGACAAAGCAAATTGGGTAGTTTCTGTTCCTTCTGTTTTAATTTTTTCCTGTCCTGTTCTGCTAATATCTCTGGAAATATTAATTCGAGGGAATGAAAATAATAAGGAGAGCAGAGAAACGTTGGTTTAGAAAAATTCATAATTTCTTTGTTAATGAAATTTGGATTTTTATGTACAGGAAGACGTTGACATCATATCTAAGTTGGGGTTTGTGCTTATCGTTTTTCCATTTTTTATATTCCTGGTAGTATCCTTTTCTTGTATATTAATTTAATTTTAGAAAAAGTAGAATATAAAACTGGCATCTGCCATTTTTAATTGTATTTCCACTTTGTTGCTTACCCAAGTTCTATGTATAGATTGAATGCATAAACTCATCGTATCTATTAAAAATATGATTATTTTTTCAGTAAATGCATATTTGAATCTAGTTCCCACATCTTCTTTTCCCTTTCTCTTTTAATAAAATCAACACTAATAGCTATACCGAGACACCAGTTTAGAGTTGTAACAGAATATTATGATTTATTTTGAATTTTTCCATTTTTTTTTGTCTTCTGGATGTGGAATGATGCTAGACTTCTTGGGTTTTCTCATTTGCCGTGGTTTGGAAGATGAGTCTTGTGCATTGCACTACAATGATCTTCTTGACAAAATTATGGAGTTTTCCAAAGCCAACACAGGAAGATAATGAATAAGATAAAATTATTTGATTTTCATTAATTTGTCCTTCTCTTAAAAGAAGAAGTACAGAATAGAACAACACATACAGCAGGAGCAGGAGAACTAATTCCCTTATATCTGGAGTAGAACAATTTAAAGCCAGAGAAATGGGGAATAGAGCAGCCTGTTCTTAGTTTGCAGTGGAGGCTTAATTAATAGTCAACGAATGAACAGCAAATGTTTTTCTTTCTGTATTAAAGACTCACTGTATCTAATAAAATATAATATATTTTTTTATCTCTTTCTCTGGTGTGACCACAGATAATACTGTCCCACTTTTGTTGCTGGTCTCCCTCAGAATTTTTGGGCCAACTACTTTGACAGAATTTTTGGCTTTGCTGCTTTGAGGCCTCCATCTCAAGCATCATCTTTTCAAATCACCTCTCTTTTTGACTCCACAAATACCTCTTCAATAGTAGGTAGTGGTTTTTATTCCAAAATTCATCCTTATACTTCATCAAGTTTCTTGTGGGTTCTGCCAGAAAATGTGAACTCTTTCCTTAGTTTTGTACTTCCCCATTCCACCTCTTAGGCTGCACCATTCACAGTTGGTGGATAAGGTCTGGTCTTGCCACAACGGTCATGACGTTGAAATACTGAGTATACCTCAAAGTCTCCTCACCACTCTAAACTCAAACTTTTCGAAGAATAATTTTCCTAATCTGAGTATGCCTAATCAGTGGCCTCTCAGAACTCTTCCTGCACTTGAATAATACAATATCTTTAGTTTATCCTCCATAAAAACATCTCACCATTAATTCTGTGCATCCATATTTGTAATCAAGGGATCATCTATGGTTTATTCTGGTTTTTGCGCTCGAATAGCCCTAATGACCTCATTCTATTCCCAAGTACCTGCCATCTGAAGAAAGCGTGACAAACAGAGAAAAAAATTTCATTTAATTTATGGACTGCTATTTTGGGAAGGATTTTCAAAGAAGAGAGATGGGCAGGGCTGTTCTAGAGTCATCTAGAGGTACCTGAAGATTCCTCAAAGCTGCCCATCCTGCTTGCTCAGTGGGTTTTGTTTTGGTTATTGTTTCCTCCACCAGATGCTAGCTATGATATCATAAAATCCAACAAAGGAAGATACAGACAAAAAAATTCTAATTCCCTCTATTTCTAGGCAGAACAATTTAAAAAAGAAAAAAACTCAATACTAGATTTGGAAACCAACAAATTTAGGTAATCTGTTTAACTTGAATCAAACTCATAAAGTATTTTGCCAACAGATTTGGTTCCCTTCTTTCTAAGATCAGAAAATTTTTAGAAGAAAATCTCACGATAGATTTAAGCCCAGCCAGTTTATTATTTAGTTTAGTTGAGTCTCACCACTTATTTTTGCATCTAATTTCCTTCTGCCTGCTGCTGGTTTACACCATTTCAAAAACTTTTAACTCTTGTGAGTATTAGGCCTTAGTAACTTTATATCACTGGATACTCCCTCTACATCTTCATGAGTCAATGGGAGGGTGGCTAAATGATCCAGATTTAATATGAAGTATTATACAATCAGCTGATTGTTAACTTGTTTGCAAGGCTTGCTATTAAACAATATTTTTACATATCCTTATTTTAATATGTCATATGAATTACTTTTATTGAATATTTTCTTTAATATTTTTAGAGCATGAAGTACATTATGGAAATAAGCTGACAAAACTATGCTTTTTAAGCGTAGTGACTTTAAAAAATTAACGTAAAAATCCAATTAGATTTAAGAAGGTCTGATTCAATTCTTCTCTAAAACTGTGGCCTGGTGGCACTCAAAGTGGGGAGAAGTGGCATTGGGTTCTGATGGATGTGGAGTGGAGTGTCATTAGACATGATATACATTTCCTTGAACTTTCAGGAAAACCGGCTATCTAACAAATGGTGGTAGATTGCTTCATTGGTATTTATTAAGCTTTTAGAAGACCCCCTACCTTAAAATTGTAGCTACACACAACTCCCCTGCTTCGAGTGTGGGTAAAGTAGTGCTAAGTTACACACTCCAATTGCATATGAGGCGCACTTTTAGGAGCTACCATGGATATTATAAATTTTGTGAGAGTTAGACCTTTAAAGAATTTCTTAACTTATTGCATAAAGAATAAATGAAACCATATATCAAACACTTTCCTCTAAAGTTTTGGATTATTTCTTGATTTCTTTTAATAACTTTACCTGTTGTTTTGTGGATATATTTCAGATGAAACCATATCTTATTATTTTCTGAACAAACATTATCTCCTCCACAGCCACCGTAACACAGGAATGGATGTGAAAAGTAGAATGAAGTAAACATCTCCCTCCACCTGGGAGATGCTGATGACAAACTGAGAGTTGTACTTTAAGGGATACCTAGCCTCAGTTGCGCAGGCAATCAAGTGAGTAGCCCTAGATTTCTCTCTTTTTTCACATATTTAGCTACCCCGCTTATGTTATTAAGCAGCTTAACTTAATTGTAGCTTAGGTGGCATTTGCTAGCTGTGGCACTATAGATCAATTGAAATTCTGATTTGTTTCATGCTACTAATTGAATAAAATCATATGTATTTTAATTCTCCAAAATTTAGATAAAAAATTTAAAAGTTTATTTTTTTTTTTGAAAACAAACTACTAAATACTTAATCCTGTTGTACTATTCAAAACAAAGTAATGTTCAATATTCATTAAGCTATTAAACGCCACCTTACTCATACTAGGATTCTTGCTTAATGGCATGTACATCATCGACTCATCGTATGTTCAATGCCCAGATCTTGGTTGTCGTGCGTTCACATACTTGTAGTCATATTCGATTCATTTATTATTTGTTTTCTAGATCAAATATTTCTTTTTCATTTTGTCCAGACTTGGAACTGCAGATCCCCCTCAGTACCTGAAACTCTTAATGCTAAAAGTAGGAAAAGGAAAAAATATAAATAAATGTATTGGATTTCTATATTTGATTTTTACTTATACTACTTACCACGAAAAAAAAAATAATCAAACATAAACTAAAATTAGTTCTCCTCTTATTTATTTAATCTTTAAGTGAAGATGTAAAGTAGAATGTAAGTTTAAATAACATTTAGAGATAATTTATTGACTTCAATTCTTTTCCTTACATCCTTTCAGATTTCCAGGCACCAAAGATATGTTTTAAATTTATCTTGTATTTTTTCTTTTCATTGTTTTTCTTACATTTTCTAAAACTTTCAAGAACCAAAAGCTAAACTTGCAGAATTTTCCTTTCCTTACATTTTTTCTCAATTTACAAATCTCTAAAACGTGCCAACTTTCACACAAATACATAAATTTGTTAGTATCTGCAAGTTTTGGTTGTTACTAGCTTTTAGATTCATATTGGATGTTGAAGAGATTGGCGTATGAATTCATCAAATATATTTATAATCATGAGTGGATCCGGGATTTTATATTTGGGGTGTCAACATTATAATAGACTAATAGTATACAAGAAAAAAAATTTGCATAATTAATTCATAAATTATCACAATTTTCATTTGACTTACAAAGTTTTTTTTTTTGAGATAACCTTAAGACCAAATCTTACTTACAAAATTTACCAAGCTAACATCTTTCATTGAAGTCCAAACACAAGTACAAAAAGGCACGTTACAAAAATGCCCTTGGACATTTAGTTATAATGTGGGAATGTAAGATAAAATGACTCTTGGGCATATTTAGTTATCATGTTGGGGATTTATCTTTACACTTTTAAGGACATTTTTGTCCAAAATGGGACATTATTGCAAAGAAGGCTAGTTTTGCAAATTAGCGTAGATCATCACTTACCAAGCCAGTTATCTTTGTTTTCTTGAAGTGGTTTTTTAAGTAACAAAGTTGCTTTATACCAAATTTGGTTATAAATTACCGCCTTAAATACCGAAAGTGCATTACATCAGTTATTTTCTATACACCCCATTAAAAATACCATAGAGGAAAATAAAAATTTACCCTTAAACCTATTTTTTCTATTTCTTTCTTTTTCTTCTTCATCTCTTTGCGCACCTCAACTCCCTTTTTTCTCCGAAGTGGTTTCGTTTGAAAAAATAGTGAGAATGGGTGATAATGACGTTGAAAAATAATGAAAATGACGTTGAAATTAGCTTTAAAACGGTTTGTTAAATATAAAATTATGTGAATTGTAATATTTTTTCAAGTTCTCCTTAAATAAAAAAAAAGCCCTTAGAAATCAATTGTGACCACATGTTTTAACATAATCTGACTATTTTTTTAAATAAATTTCATAAAATTAAAGAGTATTTATAATAATTAAAAAAAAACCACTTATAATTTTTGTTGAAAGGTTTGGAAATATTTTTTTTAAAAAAGAAATACATAAAATAATTTTACTAAAAAAGTTTTTCTTAAAGTACTATGATTTGTATGAATTTAAATTTATATTTCAGTACAAACTTAACTTTTTTTTTTTAGAAATAAGAAAAAACCTTTCTATTAAGAAATAGAATTAATGAGTTTCAAATTTAATTTGAGGATAGTCTGAATGTATATAATTTATTTTAATTGTTAAATATTAAGTAATTATTAAGAATTAAGGATAAAGATTAACAAGTTTGATTCCACATTTAATAATTTTTTTTAAATTGGATAAATATGTTTTGGGTTCATTTAATCAGTCAAGATAAATGTAAAGATTGATAAAAAACTGAATTTACTAGAAAGCCTTCAAATTAAACATATCTTTATATTTATTAAAAATTGGAATATAAAAAAAATAATGTTTAAATAAAAAGTTTCAAATATATTCTAAATTAATATTGTTTTACTCATTATAAGTAATTTTAAATAAAATATTTTAAAATAGATATTTGATAAAGTAACACTTCTATTAGATTTGAAAAAATGCTATGTTTCATTTTAATTAAATAGTTATCATTTAATTCTGTGATTTATGTTTCCAAATAATATCTTAATTTCTGTCGAATAGAAGTGTGGAGTTTTATAATTATTGAGAATAGGATCTAGGTAACTATAAATCGGTGATTTGTTATTAAATATCAAGTAATTATATAGGATAAAGGATAAAAGTTTAGGAAATTGGTTCGGTTAAAGTTTAATGAATTAAGAAACTAAACATCCTTTCTCCTATCTAAGCTAAAAAGGCTGTAAAACTCTGAAAATATATTATAGATTAAATTTTTTGATTTATTGTCAATAATTTTAATGTAAAAATAATTTTTTTGAAATAAATCTAAAATATTGATAATCATTAAAAATTTAGTTTGAAATAATCTAAAAAACCAATTCATTCTTACATTTAGGAGACAGTTTGGAGATGGATTAATAAGGGGTTTTGGACTCTGTGGTGTAAGGAGGAGTCACATTTGAAGAAGTAAAGTGTTAGAATAGAGGTGCAAAATTATATTTTGGGGTTTCTTGACTAAATAGAGTTGCTTGAAAGATATTAGGAGACCTTATATATAGAACCTCTCAAATATCCACTTTTTAAATAAAATCTTTCAATGCATGGCTAAAAGCTTTCAAAAAGTAACTATTGTAAATCTAACCCATTTCTGTCTATATCGGGACTTACTTCTCAAGGAAGTTAGCATAACTTGAAGGAGTATGTCATTTGGGTCACTACCATCTTTTAACTTTATATCTGTGTTGGTTAACTATAGTTAAGTTATTGTTGAACAAACACTGAAGATTTTAAGTCGTTTGTAACATATACATTACTTCTTGCAGTTTTGGATTTAACCATCATTAGTTCTCATTACGAAATATGTGGGATTGGGATAGGGATGGAGTTGATGTGGGGGATACCTTTGCGTAATTAGTTTGGTAGACAACTTGAATGAGCTCAAGGTTACACCATGACTTTGGTTTGTTAGTCGACTAGACTGACCTCTCTCGCCGTCCAAATCTTGCTCTACGGTTCTTAGCTTCTTCGAGTTAACCTTGCAAAAATGGTGGCAAGAAGAGTAGTTGGTAGTAGTAGTAGTAATAGTAATCTCACTTCCCTTATAAAAACCCTTGATATTATTATTATTGTGTGTATTATTATTATTATTATTATTATTATTATTATGTATTATTGTGGCATTCTGCCCCAACTATCAAATCTTTGTCATGGGCTCTAGACAATTTGAGTAATAAAATGATCTTCCTTCTCATCTCTGGGCTTTTAGGCATTTGGCTCAAAAAGAAAAGCCAACCATAAATTAATTAAAATTCCTCAAATATAAAGAAAAGGAGGCTAAGAAATATTCCTAAATCTTTAGTCTACTTTTTGTCATGCGGTAGAAGAGCCATTTTCTAAAATTTTGAAAAACCTTAAGGCTTGTTTGATTTTGTTTTTGGAAACGGTTTTTGAAAACATAGAAAAGAATAACACATTTTTAGTGTTCTTTAAAAACTCTTCTTGTCTTTAAATTTAATGTTTTTATGTTATTTATTGTTTTTCAAGAAAAAGAAAAACCTTCAATCAATTTGAACTAGCTGTTAACTTTTTTCTTAAGCAAAAAAAATAGAAAAGCGCCATCACATACCCTTAAATTTTAATTGAAATATAACTTCATCGCCTTTAAAAGTTTTTGGAAATATTTTTAGAAAAATTTCTTACAATCTGATAATGTTGAAGTGCGTTTAGTAAAAATGCTTCTTCAAAATGATGACATAATAACTTTCAAAATCAAACTTTATAACAATCTTTAGGAAAAATGGCTGCAAATAATAAAATTTTGGTGTCTTGTGAAAAGCTGACTTTTTCCAGAAAGAAAAAAAAAATTACGAATCAAACATATTTTAATTGTTTCTTATTCTCCTTGTTTTTAGAATAAAAATAGTTTTTAAAAAATAGGAATTAAACGGACTCTTAGGCCCCACGTTTAGTTCACGAAAATTTTCAACTCTATCCAAAATTCGAATAACAGAAAATTTTCAATGTATTCTAATATTTTTAGTTTCGGCATTTTAATCTGTTTATGCCGTTTAGATTTAGAAAATAAAACAAAAAATCGTTTATGGCGATTTTGTAAATGAGTTAACAAATAATAAATGTTTTGCTTTTTTTTTTCCGCCTGTTTTACTTTACACTTTTTGTTTTATCCGGGTGTTTTTCGTTTTATCCCAATCGACTAAATCCGTGTTTTTCGATTTAAGTCGCTTTCCGAAGCAGCTTTTTACTGTTTTACGATTCATATATAAAAAGTTGAAAATAGTGAATTCATTTTCTTAGTTTTCAAAATTTGTTTTTGTCTGATTCTGCGTAACTAAGCAGTTTCCTTGTTTGAAAAGTTTGAATAAACGAAGGTGCCTCTCTCTCTTCACTTGAGGCTATCGTTCAGGATTTTATCTTTGGCCAAAAGCGCCTTTAAAGCAGGCGCTTGGAATAACCTTACCCATTCAAAATTGTTAATCCCTACATTCCCCATTCAATAGTCATACAGAATGTATGATGATTTTGGGAAATGCCGTGCTAGCTGCTAAGAATGATACTTACAAAGAAAAAGTAAGAGCCCATTTGTTTCCTCTTTTCAAAACTTGTTTGTTCTACAGATGGCATCCTTAAATTTGTTGGTTCTAAAAAGAGGGTCTCTTTTTGTCTACCTCTCCACACTTTTCAACTTACATTATCAGCATCTTTTAAGTGTTATCTGCGTTCTCCACAGTTGTTTTTGGGCATATCACTAGTCTCAATAATTCACTTCTGCCGTTAGCTCTAAATTCCATTAGATGGTATGTCATAGGTGGAACTTGGTAGTGGGATGCATATACACTTATAAAGTAAAGTTAACCATTTTTATTTTTTTACTTTTTCGTAATCCATTTATAGTAAATATTGGAATTGAGACAAAATATCTCAATGAAAGATATTGCCACAAAGTGAGGTGAGATTGTTTTTGTAATAATATACTACCTTAAGAGCATCTCCGTCACACTCAATAAATATATTTAAATATTAAATTCACTACTTTAGCTAGCAACTTTTTTAAAATTCACTCAACCACTCTCTGTACACCCACTTTTCATAACTGTCATTTTAAATAAACATATATAAAGAGAATGAGAGAAAAAAAGGTAGAAGGCTTAGGAAATTCCGAATGGCTCATGGGTGGTGGTATTTGAATTAACTAGGAAATAAGAATCAGGAATAGAGTGGATTGGAATTTTGTGTTTGGTATAAAATGGCTAAAAAAAAAAAAATAGAGAGTGGGTTGGAGATGCTCTAAGAAAAAGAGAGATGACAGCCTGATAATAGTGAGGAAGTTCAATTGGAAATGGTGTAATTAATTTTACAAGATATATACATATATTCATATAAATAAAAAATAAGATGTCCTTATTTACAACACTAGCGAACTATGTTGGTAAAATCACTAATATAAGATGAGGGGGCGGGAATTGGCACTGTTAAAAGAAAATTGCCATAGGTTACATAAAGGAAGAGAAGGAAGAGGGGACACCTATGCCTGCTTAAGAGGAAAAGCCCATTTTGAAGGAAACTATTTTCGATAAATGGTTGGCTAACCATCAAAATGTATATCCATCAAAAGCCCATTTTGAGTAACTAACCATTTAGGAGAATCCACCTAAATAACCTAAATCATATTCGTTTGGTTTTATCCATTTTAATGGTCTATGAAAAACTATTTTATGATCTTAATTTATTGTTTGGTGTTCTTTGTTTTTCGGAAGAAAAAAAAAAGAACCAAATGTTTTTCCTCATTCTTTTTAGTAACAAAAATAATTTTCAAAACTATATGTGGTTCTAAAATTTCCAAAACCTTTGAGATAAAGTGGATGTTTTCCATGGGGCTTGATCCAAGATAAGTATTTGAAAATTTCCGGCTCTTTAGAATCCCTACTTTGATGAAGAACATTTTAGAAGAGAAAAAGCGTTTTATCACGGATCGTCTCTTACGAATTTTTATAGAATCACTTTGAACCTAAACGTTGCAGCCGGCGCTGCTTCAGGAAAAATGTTTTGGCTGTGGTGTTAACCACAAAAGTAGGTACTTCAAACTGACGTGATGCGTTATGAAAAATGAAATATTTAATATTAATGTTCTAATTTAATTAAGTTAATTTTATTGAATAATGTAAAAAGAAATTATGATTATAACATGTTTATGATTTTTAAAATTTTGTAAGTTTAAGAAATTGTAAAAATCGATATAAGATTTTGGAGGGGTGTAATTGTTTCTATTTTTATCTATATTTGGTGCAGCTGTGCACCTTTATAATCCTATGTTATATAAAATTGTTTTACAAAAATGCTTTTTATTATCTATGTAAAAACCAATGCTATATATATATATATATATATATATAATATATTTATATATGTAAATTTGATTATTTATTTTAAAAATATTAAATAAGATTTCATTAAAAATCTTGGCACTCAAAATAAAGTGATGAACAAATCAAAATAACATAATTTTTAAAAATTCAACTTAAAATTATTAAATAATAAATATTAATTACTAGATATGTGATTAATAAATGAAGTATGTTAAATATCCAAGTAAATAGAAAAAGAGGCCTCCCAACGGCCCAGAGACAGCTAAATAAAGGCCAAAAATAAAACCCATGTTTTTGCCATCTTCTCTCTTATCTCCAAGCAATCATCAGTCAGTCGGCCACTTGGAGTTGGAGGAGAACTCTTGCTTCTAGCCTTGAAATTCAACTCCTCAAACATCACTTTTGTTTGCAAGAAGATTGGGTTGTCTGTTTGTCATATAATTCTTGTTGCTGCAATTTCTTCCTTTTTATGGAAATGGAAATCTTTTTTGTTGAAATTAGCTGTATCTTTTAACTATTCATGCTTTTCGATTGCCAGACTTTCTGAGTGCTTTTTGTGGATAACTTTTTTGGGCTGCGTTGGGAGCAATTCCAAGGAAAAAGGAAAAAACAAACTGATAGAATTTGAAAAAAAAGAAAGAAGAAAAGAACTTTGAATTCCAATGCCTTCTTGACTTCATCCTATCTGGTTGGAGAGAAAATTGAAATGGAAAAATGTTTCAATATTTTAATTTGAATAGATGGTTATAAAGCCTCCCCCTCGCCCTGCATATGATTTGACAGCCATCATAAAGCTTGCCTTTACGAAGATGTTGGGGCAGGTTTAATTCCTTTCTTATCTTCTATGGTTATTCTTTCTGTTATTGAGCTAATGGTTTCGTAGTGGATTGACATCTACTTGTACTAAAGCACCAGTAGTCCCAATATACATATGAATTGGAATGTCTTTCTACAAACATGGTAGATTATCAAATTGAGTTTCCATAATCAAATCTTTGAGTTTCCATCAAATTTCAGTGGCAAATTCATGCATTTTATTAAGGAAAACGAGTTAGCTGTAGAGTGATGTCTTGTATGGCCCACCATTCAGATGACATGGAAGTGGAAGATCATTTCTTCGCAAGGAGGACGGGATCATTGCTGTAATTGCTCTTGTAGAGGCGTCTTAATGAAGTTGATCCTTCGAATGCGGGAGGATGACAGATGACACCCCACCCTATAGCGGGTGTGTCGGCCACTCCACAAATCCTATTAGTTACCTCTAACGACTAGAAACTTCTGTGAAACGAAGTCGTATTGCTTGCTTAAACCTCGTATAAATTATTATTATTATTATTGCTTCTTCTTGTTAACCTTGTATTAATTTTAATTTTCTAACTTGTGATTTTGTAAATCTTAGCGTGGTAAAACCTTAGCGACATGACATTTGCATATAGGATAATTCAAATCACGTAAACCACGACTTAAATTTTCCAAATATGGCGACCAACAATATCCTTCAAGAACCTCATGCTCAATACATATTCACAACTACCTATGTACATACATATATCCCTTTATAATTTAAGTATTTCCTTACAATATTCTTAATTACGTGGCGTAAATGTGCCCGGGAGGGATCCTGTCCGCTCATTGTCCAATTGGATGCTGTGCGGAGAATAGTTTTAAAACACACGAAAATAATAAGTATAAGCAGGCCCAGGTGAGTGTATGCTTTATAAAATGTTTACTTTTTCGGAAAAGCTTATCTCAAGCTGTAAAACTCTCTTTACGAATATTTTCCCAAAGCCTTTTTCTTTAAAAAGTTTATAAAATATTTTTCACAAACCTCTTGCTTTAAAAGTTTCTAAAACTCTCAAATCTGCTAAAGATTTCTAAAATTTTCTCAAATCTCTTGCTAAGTTGTAACTTTTTGTAATACAGAGCTGAGTAACAACATGCTTTAAAATAAGCAGGGCTTAGGCTCAATTTTTGCTAAATCACCACGGGAACTTAGGCTCTAACCGCTCGTTTGAAATAAACGGGAGCACAGGCTCCAACCATTTGCTTTAAAACAAAACCATTACTTGTTTGCTTTTCACACATGGTTTAAAATCAAAACCATTTACTTGCTTGCTAAACTCATTACTTGCTTTTCAAATATGGTTTACCATCAAAACAATTAAATACCCGGTGTAAAGCGAGTTTATAGTAATAATACACTGGTATTTGAAAAATAAGGTTTAGAACACTCACCCTTTACGCTTACTAAACGGTACGACTCCACAACTTTTCCGCCTTTGCTTTAGCTACACACTTTCCAAGCGAATCTGGTGAGATGCGCTACATTTTTCATTGAGTTCGAAACTTATTTGAACCTATCTTAATCATTTAGTAAGGTTCCTATACTATCGGTGTGCGAATTTTGGCTTAAATATGAGAAAATACAACAATCTAGGCCTTTGGGCGCTGCGATGCACAGAATCTTGCTGATCGGTACGATCTGGAGTTGGTCTGGTGGGCGATGCGGAAGTGCCGTGCCTCGATGCCGTGGGTCAAACTCTGACAGGTGGTACGATCTAGCCTCGAAAATTTGCCGAGAAATGTTTCTTTTGTGTTTTGGTACCAAATTCTCCTCATACAACTTTCCTATTCCTTAATACCACAAAAATCAACATGGAATTCATCCAAACCACTCCATGTACTTGTATTGTTGGTTTTGGAACTCCATACAACAAAACCTAGGTGAGAATCCAAAGAACTCTTACTCAAGTCCACCAATTCATATAAAACCAAAAAATTATGATGGATTCCATGTTTTATTCTATGCCAATTAGGTTTTACCCTCATAACTATTACAAAGTTTGGTGTCTAGCTACAGAAAAAAGAAAGAACTAATCTCCAAACGAAACTTAGGAATCAGCTCTATGATTTAAGATGAAAGCATCGCGGTTTGAGCCTTCCCATAACTTCCTCCTTTTCCTCTTAACCCCATCTTTATACTTTAGCATGACCCAGCACAAAAAGCTGAAGTAAATGAAGATTTTGTTTGTCATGGCCTGTTTATAGTCTCCACTGTAATTACAGTTGAATACTCTCACCTGTCAGCACGATCAACATGTTATTTTCATTTAGTTTGATCTTCTTTAATTGTATGCCCTTCCATGTCACATTGAATCGAAAAAAGATATAGTTTTACCGCTTGTTTTATTCAGCATTCAAGATCCTGTTTATCATTTCACGTTCATCTCAAGATCTAACATTAACATTATGTTGTATATACACCCTACATTTCCCTGCTGTACCTATCTCAGGTGTTACAATGAAGCTTTTCGGTATTTCGGATGATGTAATATTTGACTTTTGACCTCCTGGTCACTGTTAGTGGCCCCTCTTGATATTAGGTGGGAATGATTACAAGAGGATGGGACTACAAACCATGGAGTAGTTTGTGAAAAGTCACATTAAAAATCTTGGCAGGTTTCTTTAGTAAATATCTAAAAATTGTTTTTCCATTTGCATCTTTTGTTCTTTTTTTTCTTTTTCTTTAAATATGTCTTGAGTCAGAGCTCACAACAGTAGAAACAGGGATGTGCTAAATTTTGTATGTATGAGTGGAATAACAATTCAAACTAAGGTATTTTAATTTTCTATGACTTGTAAAATCATGAAGCTAAGAAGCATAGGAAGCTTTGTAGATAATGTTCCCTCCCAGGCTGCACCCCAAATCTTCTTTGATGTGGATTAATGGACTGAAATGTAAATAAATGGTTCATTAAACTAAAATTCTTTAAAATTTTTTAAGATGTTCAATGAATCTGTTGTCTTTCAAGGATTTTACACTATTTTGTTATTTAGGAGTCCCAAAGAATAGGTCATTTTTGTTTTGATAGAAGCAAGCTTGGAAATTTTTAATATACTGGAATAACATGATTTTGATAGGTAATAAATACCCTTTTTGCCTCAAGCCGTAAACCAGATCCCCCTCCAACCTTTACCACTTGAGGCGGGCTGAACAGTACTGCCGAGCGTAGTTAATACCTATGTTTATTTAGAGTGGCCGAGGATAAGAAAATTTCCAGTGTCACGGAGTCCAGTTTCTAGACTGATGCCCGATCTCATTAGTTTCATATAATTTGACCTGACTAATCTGTTCTATAGTATTTGGTTGTTAAGTTTCTTTAAATGGTCACATTCTCTTGGTGATATGAATCTTTGCACACCGCACTCATTTTAAGTGATGGCTTTGCTCTCCCGATTTCCACGTTTAGTGAATCGCGATACCTGGGTGAGTATAGAACGACCGTGCCTCACTAAAGAAATCTACCTGTTTATATTCATATTTCTTTGTTTGATTGTGCTAACATTCTCAGTCAGATCTTGGTATGAATTGGAGGAGAATCACATATGGGTTTATTTGATATATTTTTATAAAAACTTGTCCCTGTATGACTATATAGCAAATATTATCTTTATCCATTAATGTTAAACATAATAGCATACAAGTGGCAAGGTATCATATTTTTAACATATGAATAGATTTTGACTAATTTACTTAGATTATAATGGAGGCTTTTAAAAGAATTTTAATATAAAGATTACAATATAGTATATATATTACACAAACTGCATTCAGCTGGATTTTATGATTTATATAATCTAACCAAATATTATCTTTATCCAGATTAATGTTAAACACAATAGCTTATGCACAATTGGCAAAATATCATATTTTTTAACATGAATAGATTTTGACTAATTTACTTAGATTAGAATAAGGGCTTTTCAAGGGTACAACAAGGAATTGCATATATATGTATATATTCACACACAGTCGCATGTTTTCATTGAGTTCAAACTTATTTGAACTTATCTTAATCATTTAGTAAGGTTCTATACAATCTAAATATCTGATTGAAACCCCATATAAAAATACATATATCGACCATTTATTTACTGCGTGGTCTGTCATGACTCTAATCGATCTTGAAAATGGGTTAGTTATGACGGAAAGTACGATGCGGCTTGTATCGATTGCACTAGTACTGAACCAACTACCTTCTTTGGGTTTAGGTTTAAGCTAAATGAGATTAGTTGGAAATGACTATATGTCGCCTTTGGCAGAATGGAAGCCCCAGAAGTACCTTCGGCTAGCTGCGAAGCCTAACGGTGCCCCAGGCTCCAGTTCTGCTTTGCCGGTTTCTTTGAGTTTTCATCATTCACACCCTTTGTTTTCCACATCCTGAAATCGCAGCTGAATAACCTGGCACAGTCTGCACAGCAACTCACCTCCTCCGAACCCATCCACAATATTTCGGCCTCGTATCTTTATGAGTAGCTTTGCTATGTCGGTAGTAGAATCTGGGTTATAAATTTTATTTGGATTCCAAGCCTGGCCAAGGCAGATCGATTGGTGCAGTGCATACGTTTAGGTGCCCGATAGCCTCGAAAAGGGTCACGCCTCGTGTTTCTTTTGTATGTTTGTTAATTCCTCATACAACTTCCTATTCCTTAATACCTCAAAATCAACAGATTCATCCAAAAACCACTCCATAAAACTTGTATTGGTGGTTTGGAACTCCATACAACAAAACCTAGGTGAAAGTCCAAGAACTCTACCGAGTCACAAATTCCATGTAAACCCACCAAAAAGTGCCAATTAGTTCATGTTTATTCCATACTAATTAGGGTTTTACCCTCATAACTAAATTCTGAGGTTTGGGTGATCTCTCCACAAAACCCTAGAAAAAGAAGGAACTAATCTCCCAACCAAACCTTAGGAATCCAAAATACCCATGATTTCAAGATGAAAACATACCTTGGTTTGGTCTTCTCCTTCTTCTCTTATTTACCTCTGCTTCCCCTCTTGCTGCCCTGCACTTCCTCTTCTTTAGCAGTGGCTAGCCAAAGAAAGCCCTTGACCAAATGAATTTGTTTGTCTCTTGGCCTGTTATAGTCTCCCCACTTTTCCTTAATTGCAATTAAGTCCTCCATCCTTTTAATATTGCAAATCAACTTATATTGACTTTCATTTTGGCATACAATCTTCTTTGATTATGCCCTTTATGTCTACATTGATCGATTACGATTTTACCCTTGTTTTATTCCTAACATTCGGGTCCCATAATTTATCATTTCCCGATTTCTTCTCAAGATACCCTAATGTGATATGATGTCACCTGCCCGCCCCCTCTGGCTTTCACATCTTGTACACTCTCTCGGGACGGGGCGATTCTGAAATGTTCCCCGAGGCGTTTTGTCCGCCGAAATGTTAAACTAAACTGAGGAAGGAATTACCTTGTCGGAGAATGGAGTGGGGAATGCCCGGCGGCGCATATGAGCCTTTGGCTCCCAAATGCATTTGCCACTCCCTCTCTTGATTCTTCCATAGTACTTTAACGAAAGAATCACCTTACTCTCAACACTTGTTCCTTGCGATCTCTGATGCCGCGCCTGGCGTTTTACATAAATAAGTCGAGATTCTCCTTTAGGCGCAGCGGGCTGCTCTCTCAACGTGTGAAGGATGCGGGATATCTTTGTGTTCCGACCGTGGAATGTCATGAATCCTTATATGATGCAGGGTACTTCAACATAAACTCACGTTGCACCTTGCTCAAAATCTCATGGGGTCACATACCTCGGACTAAGCATAAGTTTCCGAATATCAAAACACCCTTCAAGGAAATCTTCAAAGACCGGTCACCTATCTCTAAGCCCAACCCAAGTCTCTGACCGGTTGTCGCATAACTTTTACGTCTATCTTGCCTCTTTAAGTTATCGAACAACTTTCACTTTCTCTGAAGTGATCTATACTATTCAGAGACTCACCCAGTCCTCACGCAGCATCATCCATGACTTACGGGGTCCCTGCAGCTTTCACGCCTTCAATGCCTCGAATGGAGCCATCTCATGCGGCACGATGAAAGCTGTTGTTGTAGGCGAACTCCATTAGTGCTAGTAATTAACCCAACTCCCATGATTCCATCACACAAGCTCGGCCTTATCCTCTAACGTGCGAATGGTCCTCTCATTGACCATCTGACCGTGAGGATGAGAATGCGTGCTGAAGTGGCAAATTGAGTACCTATCTTGTTTGCAACTTTGGGCCAAAGCCCTGAATGTGAACACGGGGTCTCGATCTGGCTGTTGGCGGAACCCGCGAGTCTCTTATTTCATCCACGCCTGAATTTGCGACTTTTCGAAGAATCTTCAACATTAACGGTAGAAAATGAAGCGAACCGTTAATCAATCAACTATCACCCTTATATAGAGAATCATCGCGTCTCACGAGTCCATGGAAGACACGTCACAAAATCCACCAGTGATCTTTTCCCCTTTCCATCTTTGAATGAGGCTGCGCGTATCTTCTCGCTGAGCTCGATGCTCTGCCTCCTGGCGGCGGGTTAGACACACCTAGAAACGAAACTAGTGATCTCTTTCTTCATCCCATTCTGATAAAGTTCTTTCAAGTCCTATACATCTTGGTACTGGAGATCTGCCTCACTTGAGAATGGAATGGCACTTTGCTCTTCTAGGTCTTTCTTATTTCGCCATGCTCAGACACACACATTCTCTGTCCTTTCACTATCATGCCATCATCTCTAGTCGAACTCTGCTTTCTTTCCTTTCTAACTCCTCTTCCTTAAGCTTAATCATACGTGGATCATCGCAGCCGCCACACTTGAATCGATCCACTAGGAGGCCAGTCTCCCAACATGAAATGTGGCTAATACAGGCTCAAATCCTCGACCTCCAATACTCTGCTTACAAGCTCTTAGATCCGCCCAGCAGTGGAAGATAACTTTGATCTCATGTGAGGCAAAGAACTCTCACGCGTCTACTCAAGGCATCTGTTTAAGGCGTTAGCTTTTCCTAGATGGTACTTTCGATATGAATGCGATTAAGCGATCCCTTTAGCATCAACTCAAGCCATCTACTTTTTTTACCTTCGGGTTTAACTCTTTTTGGGTGAAAATATATTGAAGACTCTTATGATGTAAAGATCTGCCCGAGGAACACCATATAAATAATGTCCATCTTTTGACGCAAAACACACTTCTTCTGGCTTTCTAAGTAGGTAATTAGATAATTCTCTCATAACTATTTATTGCCAGGCTCATAATCCATACATCGTGCATCAAAACGACCAAGGCCTTGCACGAAAGCATCCTTATAAACCATAAACACATCTCTCTCTCCATTGGTAAAAGTTAGAGCGGAGATGAGGTGTCTACCCGTGACTCTCAAAACTGGTGGCGAGCATCTGCCACTCGCCGCCATCACCCTTGCCAGCTTGTTCCACGGTGGGCTCTCTCCTCTTTTAAGGAAACTCCCTATAACAAACTTTACGTAATACCTTTCTTAAACGAGGAAGCTTACGACCTCGACACATTCTTTGGTAGTTTCAATTTACCTGATTTCTATTTTACGAGGATCACACTCACCCCTCGGTTAGAAATCCTGCATATTCGGAATACCCTTTATTAAATGAAAGCGACCTTGTTCAACTTGCTCTGTTGTCGCTCCCTTAGGGTGACTTTGTCCTTAAGTATCACGAATGTTCCTGCGAACTGCACGGAATACACTAGGATATCATCGATAAAACTATGACAAACACATCCAAATAATTTGGAATACCTAGTTCATCAAATCCATAAATATTTGCCCAGGGCATTGGTCAAACGAATGGCATCACGAAACTCATAATGCATGGCGTGTCCCATGGTCTGATCTGCATTTACCTGCTTCTCCTGCTCAGCGATGATCTTTTAGCTATATAAGTCTATCTTAGGTATATGAGACCGCCCAGAGTTGATCGAATAACTCATCGATCCTGAAGAGTGGATGCGGTAGGATGGTAACTTTATTCAATTGCTTTTTAATAATCTATCTGACATGAGCTCCCATCTTTCTTTTTCACGGCTGGGCTCCCCATGGGGATATGCTCGGTCGAATGGATCCTTTGCCAACAATTCTTTGAGTGAAGGCCTTATAAGCTCCCTTTTCTCTAAAAGAGCCATCATAAGGAGGAATGGAAATGGGCCCAGTCACGGGATCAAATCAATGGTGAACTCCGCCACTGTTTGGAGGTAATCCTGTGATATTATGCGGAATACATGCAGGAACTCTCTAGCTGGCCCCTGAATCTCATTCACCATACGTCCCCTCCTTCCCACTGTCTCCCACCACATAAGCTAGATAACCACGACAACCCACTACCTTGCGACATCCTACTGTGACGCCATGGCGGAGATCATATTGGAAGATAACTCTCTACGTATTTCCCTGAACTTTACCTCTCTATTTTCAGCACAACATGTAACAACTTTAACATAACAATCTAATGTGGCTCTATGGCGAAACTGACCCGATCCATGCAGAGAACCACATCCAAAGTCCTCATGTCTAAACTCTGAGATGTCAAGCGTGGGAGCTCATGCCCTAAGCCAGGCTACTATCTCTTACTGCTGCATTTGAAGATGTGGATCTCCATCTGGAAGGAAACTCTCATACGACCCTCCCAATGGTGGTCTCTATACGAAGCGATCTAAGAGAGGCTTAGATGCAAATGAATGCGTAGCTCCTGGGTCCACTAATGTATATGCATCATGATCAAGGATAGAAATAATACCCGGTGACCATGCATTGCATCACGCATCTTCTTGATCCGAACTTTCATCTTTGCTGAGTGTGGGCCTGCCTCTACCGGCCGCCTCTCTGACTCGTGGACCCTCTGCTTGGAAACCTCTCTGAACTTCGGATGCCTCATCTCGGTCTTTGGGGTAGCTAAGGCGGCTGCGTGTCTGTCTGTCGTTGAGAACACTCCTAATCAAATGGCCTTCATTCCCATTCGACTCTCTCTGGCATCTTTTGAATCTCACCATCCATGGTGCTTCCTGCGGCTTGCCAAGCGGGAAGCAGAGTCTAAGATTGCCCTGCACTGCACATACATGGGGCCTCAGCTAATCCTGAGCTAAGAGATGGCTCCTCGCTGCCTCGGCCTCACGTAACCTCTACCCGTGTTTCTCTTTTTCTTTGTCTTGTCAGGCTCTGTTGGGAAGTGCTGCACACAGTGCGCTCTGCTTCTTTCTGCTCTTTCTGGAAATCCGCATTTGTGTGGTACTGCTCCAACTCAAGCGGCCTCGACTAAGTCCCCAAATCTATTAGAGGACCACAGGCAAATACACTCGATTCGGTGTTGTAATCTTTGCAAAAATCTTTTGCCAACGGGCTTAAATCGGCTGAATATGGAATAATCGACTACCTCTGAAAAACCGTTGACATATATTATGTTGACTTAAAAAAGGTAGTATATGTCAATATTGTCTATTTAAATGAACAACTATGGCATATTTCGCTTAACACATACCAATAATGACATTTGTTGAATTATTTCTTGACTTCTAAGATAGAACCTTGATAGATAATTTATAAGTCGATATATTTTATATTTCTGTGTGTCTATGATACTTAAATAAAAGTAATGACAATAATTTTCTTGTTATATCGTCTATTTACTTATTAAGTAATATAAATTGAAGTGAACAATTTATTTTGAAAAGAAAACCAATGCTTATTTAATAATTTTTTAAATTACGTTAGTATCAATCTCATTTTTATAAATTAGTTAAATTTATACAATCATTTCACCAACATTTTATTATTATTGTTAAATTATATATTAACTTGTATTTGAGTAAAACTAAATGATTAGTTTGCATAAACGTAAAGAATTAAGATAATAAAAATTAACATTCATAAATTAATATGCATAAATATATAGGTTTTAGAATCTTACCTTTTACTTCTAAAGTTTTTTTTAAACTTTTAGGTTTTATATTTTAACATTCATATAAAAATTAACATGCATAATATTTAGTTTAGAATCTTACTTTTACTTCTAAAGTTTTTTTTTAACTTTTAAGTTTTTTTTTTTATATATTTTAGAGATTTAACATCATCTGTTTAGATATTACAAAAATAAAAGATTTTATTCTATAAAATAATTATGGTAAAATTGAAATTATAAAGTCATAAATATATTCCATGAATGATTCTTTCAAAACTTCTGTGCAGAATAAGAACTTAATTTTTTTCCATATAAGTATATAAGTGATCAAAAGTTAAAAAAGAAAAATAAAATTTCCATAGGATTAATATTGTAATGAACATAATTTTTATTGCCATGGGATTAATATGGGTGAAATACGAGCGGATTCATTTCATCGGAACCACTAAGTTTGCAATCTTTCTGCTCGACTTCATTATCGTTGCCTTCTCTCGAAACTTCTCTCTTTCTATCTTTAGTCCATTCTCCCTCAATACCCATACCCATTCATTAATCTTAATATCTGATATTAGCAATACGTTGCTATCATTCAAGATGTGGATGGGCCTTGATTTTTCTCATATGCCCTCTTTCTTTTGTTTATTTTCTCTTCTCACGGTTTTGTTGGTTGCCGGCTGCCGTATTGTCGTCAACCTTGACCATTGTTGTAACAACAACCACCAGCCACGACATCTTTTCTCATCTCTTTTATAGTATGTTGATCGGTTCACCACTCTTACCCGACCTGATTGTTTGCCACCGCCACGCGCCAGCAGCGCGCCCCCTGCACCTGGTCGTGGGTTAAGAAATAAGGACCAACATTCGAGGAAGCTTATGGTGCTCTTATCAGTTTTTGCTTTAGATGAGAATGTGTAAAATCGATTATTTGTGATTTGCCTTACAAAGTCTTTCTATTCCCCAGTTTGTACAAAATTTAGGATTCATTCTTTGTGTTTGAGTTGATTCATTTGATTTATAACATAATTATTGTGGTGTTAGAAACTAAGAATTGAGTTGATTTGGTTTGATTTGACTATTATTGATTGTTGTGGAATAGTTACGTCTATTGAGTATTGTGGAGAAGAATTAGGTTGTTGCATTTGATTTATTATTTTATTTACATCTCACATTGTTTGAAGAATTATGATTTCTTATAAGTTTGCCAGGTGAACTCCATGCTAACATCCTTTGATATATAATAGTTGTAATTTATAATTCAATAAATTAATCTTCAATTTCACCCTTACTCCCACTTTAAAAATCTAATTGCTTGTGTGTGGCATGATGCACAATTAAATTTTCTATTCATTTAAGCATGAAGAATGATAGATAATTAAAATATTTTAGGGATGTAAAAACCCATACTTGGATGTGTTTTGGATTCAATTAGGGTTCTTCAATGAAATTAATTCATTAAATTGTATGTTGTTACATATTTTTATAGCAGCATATAAACAAAAATGGTCTTGACAGCACTAAGTTAAACCTTGACATGTTGAACACAACCTTGACAACTACCTCAAAATACTTAAACAAACAGCCTTTTCATAATTATATTCTTTGATATATCTATATATCAATTAAGCCTTTTCTGTGCTTTACTTTATAGGCTGTTATATAGAATATAACTTGACTTACCTTAACATCTCTTATGACAGCTAATTGAAAAACTACTCATGAAATACCTTTTTATTGTAGTGCTGGTTAGAGAACTTCTTCTCATTTTCTAAATCTTTGACATGTTCTTTGTTCTAATACGAAGAACTCCTCCAATTTTGAATCATACCAAACTTTGAGGAAAAATGCCGATCAGTGCCATACTAATTGATTCATGCTATGCCATCGAGGATGCCTCCTTTCCTCTGACATCCCACGATCTTTGGCCACTGTCTTTGCATTAAGCTGACTGGGCTTTGCAACGCTATCAGTACTGGCCCACCACTTCAGCTTGTTTTCTAGAGTTCCTCTGTGGTACTTCGGATCACCACTTCAGTCATATGAAAACCTGGCTAGCTCATATCTTTGCCGGCCTCCCAGGTTTTCTTACAAAGACTTCATGCGTTGAAGTGCATTCAGCGAATTGCTTCTGGCCTATCTGTATCCTCTTTGCCACGCTTTCTGCGAAATATAAATCACGGCGCCAGCTCCTAAAGTACTTACGGATGGTCTGGCGACCCTACTGTGAAGGGTGATTCATAGAGGCGATGATGGAACGACTTCGTGCTCATCTCGAAATGCGCGGGGCGCTTCGAAGAAATCGGCCCGGAATGACTCTCCTAGGGCGACTATACTTTAAGTATCAACGTTTAATACTTTGAATCACTTGACGCTGCACCTTTAAGTTACTGGAACATGCGCGCGGTGGTTTTCTGTCGCTTTATGTACGATACCTTGACACGCCCCCGCCCCTCTTGGCGGCAAGTGTGCCGACCACTCAATAGAAATCCCCAGCCGTTACCTCCAACGACTAGAAAATCCTGTGAAGCGAAGTCGTATTGCTTGCTTAAACCTCGTATAATTTTTTTTAATTTCTAACTTGTAATTTTGTAAATCTTGGATCACGGTAAAACCTCAATGACATGGCCAGTTGCACTCCTCTGGATAATTCAAATCCACGTAAACACAAGCTTTACATTTTCGAATATAATGACGACAATATCACTTCCAAAAGCCTAAAACAATACATATAAAACACCTTTGCTCTTTATATGATCCATTATGCAAATTCAAGTGATATTTCCTTTGTAGTAATTACAACATTGATACAAATGTCGGAGAATCTCATCGCTCCGGCAATATCCAGATGCATTACGCAAATAGTTTTAAAAGCGCATGAAAATAATAGGCTAAGCAGGCTAAGTGGTGTATGCTTAACAAAATATTTTTACTTTTTAGGAAAACATCTCAAAGCGCCAAAACTCTCTTTTACAAAATATTTTTTCCAAAAGCCTTTTCTTTAAAGTTTATAAAAACTTTTCATAAACCTCTTGCTTTAAAAGTTTCTAAGCTTTTTCTCAATCTTGCTTTAAAAAGTTTCTAAAACTTTCACAAATCTCTTGCTTTAAAAGTTTATAAAACTTTTTATAAATATAGAACTGAGCTCATACTTGTGCTTTAAAATAAAACGAGGGCTTCAGGCTCAGCGGGTTAACTAAAATCACCACGGGAACTTGGGCTCAGCGGCTCGTTTGAAGCTAAGCGGGGCCTAGGCTCAATAGTTTGCTTTAAAAATAAAACCATTGTGTTTTGCTTTTCACACATGGTTTAAAAACAAAACCATTTACTTGATTTTAATTTCATTGCTTGCTTTTCAAATATGGTTTACCATCAAAACCATTAAATACGGGTACCATGATTTATAATGCATAATAATACACTGGTATTTGAAAAATAGGTTGAACACTTTCCCTTTGTACTAAACTTGACCAAACTCTCAGCTTTCCTTTACGCTTCACTCAACGAATACGACCAGTGCGCCACATTTTCATTGAGTTAAAAACTTATTTGAACCTATCTTAATCCTTTATTAAAGTTTTCTATACACAATCGATTAATGCGGTAGGCTTAAATATCACGAAAATACAACAATCACGATCGGTCTTTGGTCTGGGTTGGTCTTGTTAGATTGATCTTTGGTACCGCTTGTGTCGTCTGGGTACCAATTGACTTCTGTTGGTGGTACGGTGCCGCCTCGGGAATTTTCAGAAATGTTTTTCTTTTATATGTTTCGATCAGGTAGCGGTATCTATTTGGTTACATGATACAATGAGATTTTTGTCTGCAAAACTTTAATATCGATATCTCGGTCTGGAGTGGCTTCTGATAGGTGAATGCAGAATGCCTTCTGTTTTAATCTTGATATCTGCCTCGAAAATTTTGCTTATAAATGTTTCTTTTGTATGTTTTTGATACAAATTCTCCTCATACCTTCCCTATTCATAATACCTCAAAAATCAACATGGAATTCATTCAAAAAAACCACTCCATGCTACTTGTATTGGTGGTTTGGAACTCCATACAACAAAACCACAGGTGAAAGTCCAAGAACTCTACTAAAGTCCACCAATTCATATAAAACAACAAAATTATGATGGATTCCATGTTTATTCTATACCAGTGGGGTTTTTTACCCTCATAACTTCACAAATTCTAGGGTTTGGGTGATCTCTCCACAAAACCACAGAAAAGGAACTAATCTTCCCGACCCAGGCCTTAGGAATCCAATGCCCATGATTCCAGATGAAAACATACGCTTGGTTTAGTCTTCTCCCTTCTTCCTCTTAACTCCTCTTCTTCCTCTTCTTCCTCTTCTTTTCTCACCAAAACGTGAAGCCCTAGCCAAAAGAAATGAGACTAAATGAATTTGTTTGTCTCATGGCCTGTTATAGTCTCACTTTTCCTTAATTGCAATTGGTCTCATATCTTTAATGTATTTATAAATGTAACTTATAGCTGGCACCCATTTACTTGACTCTTCTTTGATTATTACCCTTACCATATCTGACTGATCAATTACGATTTTTACTTGCTGTTTTATTCAACATTAGGGTCCCTTAATTTATCATTTCCCAATTCATCTCAAGATACCACAATGTGATGCGATTAACAAATATCGCCCTTACTGTTTCATATGTGTACCTCTCGGGACGGGCGTTACAATGAGAAGCTTCGGTATTTGGTTGGCAGCTGAAACACAGGGGTCCGTTGACTACGATCAACCGCGGAGATCTAAGTAAGATGCCAGTTTCCCAGCGCCGCAGATCGGCGAGTCTCTTCTCCATTAGACTCTACCGTCTAATGCCATAACCTGCTGCATTCCATCCGGTCGTGGTATATATCGACTGACCATAGGCGTACTTTTGATCTATATACCCCTACACTTCACTGAATCTAACATATATATTATTCGTAAAGGATTAAATATTTACCTCTCGCACGACATATATTAAAATACTCAAGTTCTAATGCATGTAATATCGTCAAAGCCAAGTAAAATCCGACTTTGCTTCTAATCTCAGTCTCTAGACGAGCCGTCCCTCATACGCTCACGTACTTGTAAAATAAGGGGTCCAACGGTGGTAATGCTTTCGATGGGAGAATGCGTACCCAAGTGGGTTACTCACCGCTAAGTGCGTGCAATGTTCCCGATTTAAACACACATTCAAGCAAATGCATGATTCTACTTGAATATCTGCACTGACCAACTCGGATCAGGAGTCACTCACCGACTCTCTCACACTCGCCTAAGCCTCGACATGAAATTATTATTTTTTCTATTGGTGGGCTACCCTCGGAGTGTTTATAAATTGTGGACCATCTCAGATGTTATATTTGATGGACTACCATAGATGTACTCTATCAATTTAGGCGTCTCAGGCGATTGATATTTTAAGTATGGACTACCCTCAGATAATTCACATTTTTAGACAACCATAAGAACCGTTTTCTCTAGACTCATCTCATGCACTCACTCCTATATAGTCTGGGGTGTGTTCGATTGCTATAGGTCTATCTTATCTCACCATTCGATCCCAGTCCCCATCATACAAATATATAAACATGAATATACTCGCATAATTCAATCCACGGAAACATATTTATATAATTTTCCCGCTCATACATCAAAATTAAACTCACATGGGCTAATGATCAAACCTGACTTAATTTAATTTAAATCACTCGACCAAACACATATTTTCCACAAAATATATTTTAGAACCTTATTTCGGGAATAGTGAGCCACCGATTTACTATTTCGAGAAAAATCGCAACTCAACGGTTCATAGTGAACGCAATCACGGCCATTCAGGCTGATACATACAACAAACATCTAATACCTGAGTCACACAAACTACGCCCAACGGCCGTGCCATACTGCGGCCATTCTAGATTTAATTCCAGTATATCGGTGGTCCCCGAGGTTTGGATCGTCAGACATTCCCCCTCCGGCCTCATTCGACTCAAGCACGCGCCACATAAATGTAATAAACTCAAGTAGGGAGAAAATCTGCCTTCCAGTTTGTCAAAACTCACAAAACCGGGTCCATAGTGGTGCTTGACGTGGGGAAACGTCTTTTTCCTTCGGCAGCTGCAGAAGCGTGACGGTTGGATGCGTGGCCTAGAAGTTAGATTTTTCTCCACCTCTAAACTCAACACCGTTTTAGTTCCAGCATTCTGTTTCTCACACCATTTCCGTTTGTGGCACTAGAAGGGTGGGGGGATGAAGACTATTCCTGTCGCCCCATTATTTCTTGTGACCCAAAACTTTTCTAAAATGTTGATTTAATAATCCCTCTTTCCCAGTTTGATATTTATTTCTCTCGACCGTCCATTTTCATCATTTCTCTCTCATACCACTTATGGTACATGAGTACATGTTATATGTGACTTTCGTCTTTTTTGAAAATCGTTTTCTGACACTCAGCGGTGCCTCGAAAAAACGATCAAAACTCTTGTTTCGAGGTGTATGAGAACTGCGTGCTAACTAGATTTTGCGAGACAATTCCAACGGTGCAATCCGTTTCGTCATCCGAGATCTAGAATTATAGCATTAGGATTTTACCTTCAAAAGTATAATTTGCAATAAAAATTAGTTTTGCATAATCCAGAGGTGGAATTTCTCGGGTCTTACATTCTCCTCCTTAAAGGAATTTCGATCCCGGAAATTCAGGACAATACAATCACCCACATGCATATGCGTGCGCTTTACCATGCATAACGATGCGACAATCTTTAGTAGTGCCACAGCCTCACTATGTCCGCACCTGCCGCAAAAAGGATGTTTGTCATTGTATCTGTGTCATAGTGCTCCCACGTGTACTCCTCCACTCCATCGGTGCCTCCATGGTACCAACACTAGCCTCCACGGTTTTAGTATAAAACTCCTGATCATAACTATCAACCAGCCACTATTTGGTCACTCCTTGAAGGTCCCATCGATTAACCGACCACCGATACATCGTCCACCACATGAGCGGATCGGGTATGCCGGAGCGGAAGGCTGGCTGAAAATCTCCCTCGTGGACGCGACATGGCTGGGGCGATAATGCGCAACGGTATGCTCTGGTGCCTATCCTCTCGGTATCTCGAAGGTCGATAAACTTGATGGCTTCGGCGCTTGCGGGCATCTAACCCCTCTTGGGCATCACTTGAAAGGCGTGATCCCCCGACCTCGAACTCTAAGATTCGTTGTCGCTTTATCTGCATAGCTCTTGTTGACTCATGGCAGGAAGCGCCATCCCATATCTAAACTCACCTTCTCAGGGTGTCCCTAACCAAGCGAGGACCGTGGATCTCTCTCCCACCTCGGTCATCCCAACATTGACTGGCCTCTGTACAATGCTTCTGCAGGTTACACCGCCAGTATGCGATAACTATTGTGTGATGATTTACCAAGGAAGTGTCTCTGTATGATCCGATGCGCATGCTGCGCAGCATGTCCTCCTTACTCGTATACTGACTCCATCCGGCGTATAACCTACCTGACCCTTGCTTGGTGTGTGCTTTAACCTCTCGAGGTCACAATCTTTGAAATCAATGGACGTCAATCTGGTCCATGTCATGAATGACATCCATTTAGAGCCCCTTGCCAGCTCCATGTCGCCCCTGTGCCAATTTTCAAAGGGGTATCCAAACCTTGAGTCACCCCAGGCTCTATCCTCAACTCTAAGTCTGCGTATTAACCATGTCAGATGTGTTTTCATCTACGATTACATAACTCTTGGCTTACACTTCGAGCCTCTTACATTTCCTGATTCAACTATGAGTCTTCATTGGACGTAGTCTAGAACCAAACTCAGCCTACTCACCCACGAGTGAGTGGAACCAGTATCCCAACAGTGCACACCCTTCCATTCATGTGCGATGCTGCATGCGCCAGAGCGTAATAATGTCATCTTTGTGACACCGCTCCCGGTTCCGCCATGAGCCGAGAATCTCGAGATCTCTCATCATAATCTCGACCTATCAGGTCGACTCTCACCACACACCTAGGGAAGAGCAATACATGCCAGCTTCTCTAAAGGCCTTAACCTCTAAGCCGAATCCAATGTAGTGTCGAGAGTATGGTAACGGCTAAGGTCTCAATGCCGACAACTCGTGGCTGTCGACTCACGATCATCCACGACTTGACCCACACTCACGGCCTACGGCTATCTGTATTCTTTGGAAGTGCTTATTATAGCGCTTCCCAGCAGCGGTTCTCGACCATACTACAAAGGTGTAGAGAATGGCGTATCATCTCTCACCATCCTCCCAGGCTGTTAATTTGCATTTGCTCTGAGTCTTCAGGATCCCGGTCTGCAGGCGATCCGTCACTCGTGATCACAGCCTGATCCTGAAAACTAGTGAAGCGAGAGGGTCTTACGCCTTCACAGAACTAGGAAGGCTGATCCTCCTCTTGCTACCGCTTCCCAGTATCCAGGTGATTCCAGTATAATAAATCTCTCTCTTTGGTCAAGGCGCCCCAAACCATGGAGTTCATGCCCCGTGGGCAATCACGTCTTTCGAATGACAACTTCAGCCCATTCTAGGTTTCTCGTGTGCCATCAATCCCAAACTCATTACTCTAAGAGATTGACATTCGATCTCTCCCGACTCATCAACGCCTCGACCTTCTACAGGTGACTAACACTCACGGTCTCACGACCTTCCATGTCGAATCTCACCTACGATGGCCAAAACACCGCACTTCGCCCGAACTTGGCGTCTGGCGATGGTCTCTGGCACCAAGCGCCAAAACATCCTCAGTGATACTCATGCTCCTCTTTGGAGTAGATCAAAATTTCATCCACGAAGACTACGACAAGCGATCTAGATAGGGTTAGACGTCACAGCCATGAGATCCGTAGATGCACCTTCTTGCATTCGTCAATTTCAAAGGAAATCACAGTAAGCTCAAAGTGCCCATGCTTGCGTCCTAAGCATTGTCTTGGGATACTGTCTCCTAACCACTCGGTGATGGTAGCAGTGCGAAGTCTATCTTGGAGTGAACTGGCACTCTCTGTGTCCGTCAAATACGTCGATCTAGGTAATGAGTGCAGATTCTTGAGCATCAACAGGTTCAATACGTAGTCAATGATCTCGAAGGTGCTTGTCTTTCTTCTTTACCATGAGAACCAGTGCCCCATCAATTTAGGAGTGCACCGGTCGTGGGCGCCACGTCGGCGCTCACATGTGGGCTGAGTTCTGCGACTGGCCAGGTGCAAATCCACAGCATAGTGTGAACCGTTGATACCCGGTGTAACTTCGATACGAAATACACATCCTATATATGCTTACGGAAATTTATTGGCAAAGATGGTGGCTCATGCGGAAAAACATCCACATATTGCAAACCATTTCGGTAGATCTAAGTCTGGTCTCACCACCGTCCTCTAAGGAGTAAGGCTTCATGCGACTTTAGCAATGTCTGCAGCCGCCGGACTTTCGTATACATAGGCCAAAAATGCATTTGTCCACAGGGCCTGCGATGCCGTCTGTGTGGCGTAGCCTCCTATGCTGATGATAACGACATGGTACGTCGTGATCGTGCCGAGGATGACCTCGAACCGCGACATGTCTATAATCCTCGGTCCATTATGGGTAAAGTCTGAGATCTGCTGCCGGCCTCTGCATCGACACCTGCTACCGCGCTAATTCCTGAGGGGAGAACTCACAGCAATGTCTCCTCTCGGGTCCCAAAGAGGTCCTTGCCCATTCACACCATGTAGCCTCGCCCTCTGTTTGGGCCATTCAGTCATCAAGGTGCGTGGAGATAATCTCAAGCCTCTAACACTTTCAGTTTTGAACCAATGATTGTACCAGCCGGATCTCCTCCCCATGAATGGAGGATGATCGTCCTGAGCTACCAGAGGAAAGGAGAGAAAAGGTTCACTAGGATCCTCTGTCACCTGTATACTTGCAATGCGATGCAGCGTCGTACTACCTCTGACCTCATCAAAAATCTGCGTCTGAGCTCTTATTGTACTGTGGTGCCAGGTGAACCCTCTATGTATAACGTCCTTGACTAGCCATTTACGATTAACGCTACCGCGCTTGCAAAGTCATTTTTAATTCTAAATGATCTAACTGACAATCTGAATCTTGATTCTTAATAGACGACAACATAGACTGACATGATTCAAAAAAAGAAAAAACACACGATGGCCTTAAAATTCGACCACTCGTTGTTATTTCAAAGGTCTAGGCTCTCTTGTTCATTTCGGTATCAACCTAAGGTTATATTCATAACCTTAGCATTCTGCCCTACTATCGCATTACACAATACATATAATTTTCTGTAAACTAAGCGCGATCACGATTTCCAAATGGTAGTTAAATCCCAAATACAAATTATCTACAAGGCATAAACACGACAGAACATAACTTCACTACACCTAACCGGTGCTCATAATGGGTTTGCATTTTAAAATATTGTTTTTCAACAAAATTTTATTTTCGAATTTATTTTTGAAAATTTTATTTTAAAATTTGTCATTTTATTTATTTTTGAAAGATTTTATCAATTTCTTTGATTTTTTGCTTATTTTAATTAATTTATTTTATAAAAATTGAAAATTCCCACTGGTGAGCAGTGTTCATGAGCAGGGTCAACGGTGACTCAAAAATATCGCAGAGTCGAAAAATGATTGAAAAACAAATGGATACTAAGCACCCAGTGGGCCAATAATAGCTCCACTGAGCCAGCAGTATTGTGCATGTGGCCATGTATTGTGTGTACATGGGCGTCTTGGCATGCCCGTAGTGTGATGGCGGGATCCCAGCGGTGTCGTGTAGAGAACCGGTAGTGTCCTTAGGCCCGATTAGGCTAGTGTCGCTGATAATCCTGCCATGCGTGCGGCTGGCCCTAGCCTGCGCCCGGTAGCCAGTGCGGCGCCAGCCAGCGCGCTCTGACTTCGATTTGCGTGTAACATGGCATCGCCTTCGTGTCGTGGCCGCCCGTCCGGCCGTGGCGGGTGGCGTGCGTGTCGCGTTTGCTAAACGTCATCAGTGGCTGCTCGGCGACACCGATGCGGCCTCTGTCACCGTCGATATTGCACGGCCTGAGTCGAGCTAACCTATCGCCGACCGCTCGACCACTGGCGTATTTGCGTCTGATTTCTTATGCTACGTCTGCGCGATACATTCCTTGACCCAGACACAGCCACAAAGAGCGCCTCACAATATTAACTGGGCGTGTGGCCACTTCAATCACCATAAATTTTTTTAGTTTTTCATTATAGTTAAATTTTTTTCATTATTTCTAACCATTTGAAATCATAAAAATCTGAATATTTTTTTCTTTCTTCTTTACTCAAATAAATTTTACAAAAATTATTTTCTTCATTTTCTTCAATTTTACACCATATGATGTCTTGAGAAAATAATTTTCTCCTATTCTCATCAAATAAATTTAGTAATTTTTTTTTTTTTGCTTTAAAATTTATAACAAATCTTCCGATAACGAATAAATTTAGTAAATTTGTTTTATTTATTTCCCAGTTTTTGCACATGAATATGAGATCAGAGGCTGCTTCCTCAGTAATGATTTATAATTTATTTTCTTCCAGTTTTACGTAAAGGTACTATCACGCTCAAACCATTTGTGTTTATTTCTTACCCTTTCCTTTATTTCGTGATTTTAACGTTATAGGCTGTTTTGGCATCATGGTTGTCCTGGAAGTGCTAACCACTAAGCACACAAACCGCTACACACAACACATGATCACACATCATTCCGTTTATGAATATTTTTAACTGTTATCAAATTCACCTGAAAACACCTGAAAACACGTGCATGTAGTGTCTAGTTTTTTATCTTTATAGTTTTTCTAGGTAATACCATACCTAAACTCAACATCGAACCATCTACTCATACCACTTATGGTACGTGGTATATTTATATGAACTTTTTAATGCGCCTGCAGAAGCATTCCCGGCACAGCGACCTTTCGAAAAAAGCGTGTCGTCATTTGAATATTTTATGAAATTTTACATGCTAGCTAGATTTGAGAGCGATTCCAACGGTGCAATCCTTTTTGTCATCTGAGATCTAGAGAATTAATTCAGGATTTTGCTTGAAATTACAATTTTTGTCAAATTAAATTTTGCACTAATCGAGAAATTGGAATTTCTCGGTCTTCATGGATGATCATGTTCATTCCTAGTCATTGATGCATCATGATAATAAATTTCAGAGTGATAAGGATGGAATATATTATAAATTTGAGTTATTAAAGTGCATTAAAAATTAAGCGAGTTTCTTTAGTAAATATCTCAGAATTGTTTTAATTTTACCTTCTTTTGTTCCTTTTTTTCTTTGTTAAATACTATCTGCGGTCGGAGCTCACAGCATTGTTAGAGCATAGAGGGTTGTGCTAAATTTTATGGATGGTTGGAATAACAACTCAAACTAAGGTATTTTAATTTTCTATGACATGCAAATCACCACTGAAAGTGATCATGAACTGATGAATGTTTCCTCTGAAGTTTGAAATCTTCTTTGATGTGGATTATATGGATTTGGGAAATGTAAATAAATGGGATTCATTTAAAACTAAAATTCTTCAATTTTCAGAGTCATTCAGTGATCTCTTTGTCCTTCAAGAGCTTTGCACACTATTTTATTGTGCAGTCAAAATGGATGTTTTACTTACAAATGGCAGGGGTGGAAATTTAGATACTAGACCTTGCCAGTTTTGATGCATTAATAGAAAATAAATACCCTTTTTTACTCAAGCAGTAAACTTGAATCCGCTTCAACCTTTTGCCACTTAGCGACTTGAGCAGCTATAGAAAAGTGGTGCTTCTTACAAATATTTTGTGAGGTATTGGATCGTAAGATTCATTTCAGATAATGAATCGTTGAGCTTTGTTGATATATTCTCATTAGTTTAAAATCATTCAAAACTTTAACTAATCATAATTACGCGCCAATGTTGCGGTTTATTAAGTTTCTTTGGCGTCAGTTAATATTCTCTTGACGACGACGGATGTTTGCAACCACTGTTTTGAGCGTAGCGCGCTCAGTTTGTTGGTGGACTCAGTGGGTAGTATGGGCGACTATTCTCTATTAAAATCTTTGTTTATATTAACACTGTTTCTTTGTTTGATTGTTGCTCTGACATTCCAAGGATCTCAGATTGCGGAGTATTAATTGGTGGGAGGAATACCTGTGGTTTGTTTGATATGTTTCACATAAAAGACAATCATATTATTTCTAATCTAACCGGATATTATCTTTATCCATTAATGTTGCTGCTAAACCAACTGTACAAAATAGGAAAATATCACTTTGCCCCCTGTGAACCGTTTTGACTAATTGCTTAGATTATAATAATAAGGGCTTTCAAAGTGCGATAAAGATTCATTATTTGTATATATGTTCACACACGAGCAACTCACATTTTCAAGAATAGACCCTCTTTTGTATGTATTTG
Source organism: Tetrastigma voinierianum (assembly GCA_016808115.1). Classification (NCBI taxonomy): domain Eukaryota; kingdom Viridiplantae; phylum Streptophyta; class Magnoliopsida; order Vitales; family Vitaceae; genus Tetrastigma; species Tetrastigma voinierianum. Next base: position 16,085 of record JAEQBH010007844.1, on the reverse strand, counting down.
ATAGATTAAATATGGACATTATTTTCTCTGAATTAGGTGGTTAAACTATGTATTTTGGGTGTTTGAAACTTCATTGACTCAAAGCTCTTATTTCAGGAAATTTATGTCGTCGGCAGCAATGAGTTTCTGGCGAAGATTCAGATCTTCAGGCATTCAAAAACCTATAACGATGAATGGTTTTGTTCATATGTTGCTGGGTTATTCGTAAGTGTGTAAATCATCACATCTCCACTTTATAATAAACAGATATATGAAACTTAAGCCAAAGGGCATAATTTTTCCTATTCTTCATGTTTTTGTTAACTGTTCTTTCTAAATTTTTCCCTATTGCAAGAATCTTTCTAAAGCGAACACAGTAAGCGTAGGCTGTGACCATTACAGCTTTTCTGACATATAGTGGCCATTGCTTGGATCATCTTTGTGGGATATGGCCAGCAACATCTATCTCATCGATCATTCATCCTCAGCCTCTCCTCTTTTCATCTTTTCCTAATCTTTTGGGAAAAAAATTGTCTCAAAGAAAGAAGAAACTATTTTACCTCCTCATCACTACGAGAAAGAAAACATGATGGTGGTTTGCAGTCAAGATAAGGCATATATATGTTAAGGTAAGTCAATATTCATATATGTCATCTATACTTCTAGTGTCGAAGTTTAACTAACTTGACATATAGATATGTCAAAATAATATAATCTTATTAATTCGTCCATTTGTCAACTATTTCCTTGGATAGTTGTCAAGGTTGTGTTCAACATATATCCAGGTTAACTTATGCTTTTGTCAAGACCATTTCTTTGCTTTATATTAAGGTTGCTATAAAATATGTAACAATATGCAATTTAACTTGAATTAATTCTCATCGAGAACCTAATTGAATCCTTACACCAAGTATGGGTTTTACATCCTAAGATTTTAATTATGAATAGAAAAGATTTTAATTATCTATCATTCTTCATGCTTAAATGAATAGAAAATAGAAAGAATTTAATTATGTGACCATGTCACACACACACACACACACACACACACACACACACACACACACACACACACACACACACACATATATATATATATATATATATATATATATATATATATATATATATATATATATATATATATATATATATACGTAATGTGTGTGTGTTTAAACACAATTAGATTTAATTCTATTGAATTATAGAATTCTGACTGAATTATATATCAAGCATGTTAGTAGAGTTCACGAGAAATAAACTTATAAGTATAATTCTTCAAACAATAGAGATGTAAATAAAATAATAAAATCAAAATGCAAACAACCTTAATTCTTCTCCACAATACTCAATAGACGAACTATTCCACAACAATCAATAATAGTCAAATCAAACCAAATCAACTCAATTCTTAATTTCTAACACCCCTGATAGCCAAATTATGTTACATAAATCAAATGAATCAAATCAAACACAAAAATTGAATCCCAATTGCAACTTAACCAAAATAAAGACTTTGTAAGGTAAATCACAAATAATCCAGATCTTGCACATTCTCGATTCTTAAAGCAAAAAAACTCCCAAGGCAATCATAAGCACGAATGTTGGTCTCATTTACAGACCCGATGATGAGGCCTTAGTTGGGGTTAATGTTGGCGATGGTGTGTGGCTACCACTTGTGGGTGGTAAGAGTGATGGTGGCCGGGATCTATACTAAGATGGAAAGATGTCGTAATTTGGTGGTTATTTATTTGCTAGCAATGGTTGGCGTTGTTGACGGCAATAGATGTATGGTAACAATAAAACGTGAGAAGAGAAATAAACAAAGAAAGGGCATATAAAGAAGAATTACGTCCATCCACATCTTGAATGATAGCAACGTGGTTGCTAGCCATCGTATTCTTGGCGAATCAATGAATGACATGGGTATTGAGGGAGAATGGCGAAAGATAGAAAAGAGAGAAGCTAAGAGGAGGCAGCGACAATGAAGTGGGAGAGAAAGATTGCAAACTTAGGGTTCCATGAGAGTAAGACGGTTCAGATTTCACCCATATTAATCCTATGGCACAAATTATGTTCTTACAATATTAATCCTAAATTTTATTTTTATTTTTTAACTTTGATCACTTATATACTTATGGCAAAAAAAAAAGTTCTTATTCTACATTAGAGTTTTGAAAGATATTCACGAATATATTTATGAGCTTTTATAATTTCAATTTACCATAATTATTTTATAGAATAAAATCCTATTTTGTAATATCTAAATTTGTATATGTTAACTTTAAAAATATAAAAAAAACTTTAAAGTTAAAAAAAAAAAAACTTTTAGAAGTAAAGGTAAGATTCTAAAACCAAATATTATGCATGTTAATTTTATGTATGAATGTTAAAAATATAAAAAACTTTGATTTAAAAAAGAAGAAAACTTTAGAAGTAAAAAGGTTAGATTCTAAACCATATATTATGCATATTAATTTATGAATGTTAATTTTATTATCTTAATTTTTACGTTTATACAAAATAATCATTTATTTTAATCAAATACAAGTTAATATATAATTTAAAAATAATAATAAAATGTTTATGAAATGGATTAATAATACAATTTTAATCAATTTGATAAAAAAAAAATAGAATTAATACTAACGTAATTTAAAAATTATTAAATAAACATTAGTTTTCTTTCTCAAAATAATTATTCACTTCAATTTATATTACTTAATAAGTAAATAGATGTACATATAACAAGAAAATTATTGTCATTATTACTTTTATTTAAGTATCATAGACACATAGAAATATTGATTATATATTGACATAAATTATCTATCAGGTTCTATCTTAGAAGTCAGAAATAATTCAATAAATGTCATTATTGAAACAAACAAATTTAAATATGTCATAGTTATTTCATTTAAATAGACAATAATATTATATCTTCTCTAAATCAACATATAATATATAATATATTTCTTTCACTGATCATAATCAGATATTCTAACATATTGTTGATGATGAGTCATAATTTTGTGATATATGATGAGATCAATTTATCGAGTCTGAATCAGTGGGGACTTAGTTTGAGGCGCTTTGAGAGTTGAGCAAGTATACGACTATGTATCGAGTAGGCGAGGAAAGTAAAGAGGTGCACGGGCACTTCCCAGCGAACTCAGACCAGTGCATCAAAGAGAAACAAGGGTAGGGATTCTGAGAGGCTAAGGTGCGGGTCGGGGAGCTATCTCTGATCGGGATCAATGGGACCCCGGAGTTCTTGCAGTGGCACGGTATTCCTCAGTACGTCGCTATGTCGAGGCGACATGTGGGGAGTGTAAAGTTAGTACAAAGTGTTTCCCTTTGTGGCCGGAAGGCCATTTCATTGGTGTCCTCGGGTGGTTGGTGCAGAGACATCGATAGTCGGCAACGGCCACGAGAGATAAATACTCAGAAGTCTTCGGGGAGGTTTCCCAGTAGAGGAGTCAGTGACGGGCCGCAGGTAGAAAGCGATCGTGGTGAGCAGAGGCCCTCAGGCGAGTTTATCTTGCTGAAGACTGAATAGAATGCAGTCTGACTCGGTCTTGAGTCAACTAGTATTATTTATCCTTGATCATGATGCATATACATTAGTGGACCCAGGAGCTACGCATTCATTTGCATCTAAGCCTTTCTTAGATCGCTTCCAGATAGAGACCCAGCCATTAGAGGGTCGTATGAGAGTTTCCCTTCCAGTTGGAGATCCGTTATTCTCAGATAGAGTAGTAAGAGATAGTAGAGTTCTGATTGGGGGATAGGAGTTCCCAGCTGATCTTGTAGCTTTAGATATGAGGGACTTTGATGTGGTTCGGCATGGATTAGCTGTCGCCATAGAGAGCCACATTAGATTGTTATAAAAGGAAGTAAAGTTATAGGCCAGGAAAATTGAGGTAAAAGTTCAGGGAATACACGAGAGTTATCTTCCAATATGATCTCGCCATGGCGTAGAGAGGATCTTTGCGTGGGGTTGTCGGGGTTATCCAGAGCATGGTGGGGCGAGGGGAAGGAGGGAGCTGGTGAATGAGATTCAGTTGTTAGAGTTCTCGAATGTATTCCCAGATAATGTGCGGGATTACCTCCAAAGAGTGGATTTGTGAAGAGAGTTTGATCCCCGGGGACTAGCCCATTTCCATTCCTCATATAGGATGGCTCTGAAGTTAAGGAGCTTAAGGCTTTCAATTAGAAGAATTGTTAAGTAAGGGATTTATTCAGTCGAGCATATCCCCATGGGGAGCTCCAATTCTGTTCGTGAAAAAGAAAGATGGGAGTTTGCGGTTGTGTATAGATTACAGGCAATTGAATAAAGTTACCATCCGCAATCAGTATCCACTCTCTAGGATCGATGAGTTATTCGATCAACTCCAAGGGTCTCGAGTATACTCCAAGATAGACTTGAGGTCAGGGTATCATCAGTTGAGGGTGCAGGAGAGTGATGTACCCAGGCGCATTTAGGACACGCTCGGGCATTATGAGTTTACGGGTGATGCCAATTTGGTTTTGATTAATGCTCAGGCGGCGTTTATGGATTTGATGAGCAAGATTATTCGGTAGGTATTTGGATAGGTTTGTCATGGTTTTATTGATAATATCTAGTATGTTCAAGTAGTTCAGAGGAACATTGAGCACACGAAGTTAATTGGAGACCCTAAGAGAGCGATAGTTGTATGCCAAGTTGAACAAGTGTCAGATTTGGCTTGACAAAGTGGCATTCCTAGGTCATGTGATTTCAACTAAGGGGGTGAGTGTGGATCCCCAGAAAATAGAAGCTGTGGTAAATTGGAAACCACCAAGATGTGTGTGAGAGAATTCGAAGCTTCCTTGGTTTGCGGAGGTATTCTGAAAGTTTGTTGAGGGTTCTCAGATAGTAGCCCCATGACCAAGGCGACAAGGAAAGATGTTAAAGTATGATTGGGTGGATGCTGCCAATAGAGTTTTGAGGAGTGAAGGTAGATTAACTTCATCTCTAGTTCTAACTTTGCCCAATGGGAGAGATGGGTTTGTGGTTTATAGTGATGCTTCCAGGCAAGGCCTTGGTTGTGTTTTGATGCAGAATGATAGGGTGATTGCATATGCCTCTAGACAATTAAAGAAGCATGAGGAGAATTACCCAACCCATGACTTAGAGCTTGCAGCTGTTGTGTGATGAATACACAATTGAGCAATAATTATAGTAGAATTTAGCACATACAAATCACAATTTACCCACATTCGGTATGAGGATAGGTACTTTTAATTTCGTTTGTGTTTTAGGCAGTGCCGGAGTCTTTGGTCTTAAACATAGCGTGCAAGGTTATGTCCGGTAATGAAGCACTGAGGATGTGGGCAAGCGATTGTCGAAGTCTCGGGAACTCATTATTGCTAAAAGCACGATGAGCAAAGTGTCTTAGGTACACACCATTGTGTGTGCCGGGTACACCTAAAAGTGGCGAGTGAGCAAAGTGTATAGGGTACACCTAAATGTGTCTTAGAGTACACCTAAATAATAATACGGTACACCCCCAAATGTGTCTTAAGTACACATAGCCGAAAAGAATTAGCGAGTGAAAAAGTGTCTTAGGTACACCATTAATGTGTCTGGGTACACACCTATAAAACTCACAGATTTGCTTTCGAGAAATTCTATTTGAGCATTAAGGGCACACTTGTCAACCAACCAAAAGGAAAATCATAGAGGGGTATAAAGCAAGGGACACAAGGAAAAGAGCGACGACTACAAGGTTAGGTTTTCATAGGAGGGAAGTTCTTCTCCATTTTTGAGTTGAAGTTGTAGATCCAGATTGAAGATTTCTACTCTTTTGGAAGTTTTGGATTCAAGCATTTGTAATCTTTCAGCAGAAACAATTATTTCATTTTCAATCATAGTAGTTCATATATTTCATTCTTAGGTTTTGCAATTAAATTCTGATTTTCTCAAAGTATTGTTTTTATGATTAAACTCTCTTGATTATAATTGTTCTTATAAGTTTTATGGAGTTACAGCTTTCACTGTGAAGGAGTCTGAGGGAAACTCACCCTGATCAAGGTATAGTCCCTCAATTCCTCTTTTGAACTTCAATGGATTGTGTGATGTTAATCACTTGTGCAAACATTTTGTAAATCCTTAGTTGGGCATATTCTTGACAACGTGTGAACGAGATATCCTCGGTACACGTTGTGCTTGATTACGAATGCAAGCTAGGGTTGTAATTGGGAACAAGTGCTTGGTATTATTCAATCCTTCTTTTCCAAAAGAGCATTTAAAGATAAATTCTCCACATCAAGACCATTTATCAATGGTTCCTAGATGAGTTATAAAAAATAAGAGGTGGGACTTACGTGACCAGAAGTGAGTGGAACCCTAAAAATCCCAGCAATTGTCTTTCTATTTTAAAACATTCAATTCAATCAATCACTCAATCAAACAACACAACCCTATAATTCTCTTTTAAATCACACCTTTTGTGGAGAGTAACTCCTACTGATCAACAAAATCAGACCACTCCACTATTGGAGATGACACATGGATTCACGATTACAATGCTAGACAAGCGTAATTATACGCTTGGGGGCAGGGTCGCATCGATAAGGTGAAGCATTTTTGGCGCCGTTTCCGGGGAGTGGCAACCAATCAAGTTGATCTGACGAGAGCTAGAGGTAATTTTCAATTGCATTGCAAATCCGGTACGTTCTCTATTTTTCTTTTTAATTTGTTTTTGTGAAAAATCTCAGTGGGTGTGTCTTTAGACAGAGTAGGACTAGTGCATGTCGGTTTGGGCTCGCAACGAGCAACGCCGATTAGTAAATTATCTCTAAAAACTCTAGGGGAATATCCATAATAAGTCAAGTTTTCAAGATAACATTTTACCTCAAATGGATCATCCTTGAAATCGACATGTATTTAATGAAAACCCTGAGGATTCCTGGTAACCTGAGATTTCATGAACCTCCTGACATGGAGGTGATGTTACCTCGATAACACCAATGATAGGGAAATGGTAACCTTCGGCCAAAAATCAATATAGGGTTCCCCACTATCGCTACCTAATGTGAAAGAACCCTTCGAAATTCTGACCTCGAAGGACCACAACCAATTCTTGTATTTGCCTTCCTGAAGAAGCTAATCAATTCCTAATGAAGTCGGAAATGATCCGTCTTCTACCTGTATACCAAGGGTTCAAATATGAGAACCCTTACTCATTCATGAGAGACTTTGAGGATGTCTGCAGTGCATTTCTCTCCACCGGCTCACCTCTCCACATAATCTGTTTGGTTTTATTTCCTTTTGCTTTAAAGGAGAAGGCCAAGATCTGGTTTCATTCCCTTGCACCTAATTCAATCTTTACATGGGAAAACATCTTGAATAGAATTCCCAGCCGCAAATTTTTCCCTCTGCGTACCAATGCCCTCATGCTAGCAATTCCAGAACTTTTACGAAAAGCGAGTGAACCTTTAGCGGTATGGGGAGAAAGATATAAGAGGATCTCTCCTCCACATCCCTCATATGGGTTGGATGTTTGAATGATTGTGCGTACTTTCATCAAGGGTTATCCTTGATGACAAACAATACATCGAATGATGTGTGCGGAGAATTTTATGAAAGAGTCTTGGGAAGCAAGTTCAACGTTTTGACACCATAGCGAAGCGGCTCGAACATGGGAAATCCCAACACCTCATAGACTCTTGCTAGGTGTAAGCTCACCAACGGGGCGGACTCCGTCATTTAAGAATGATGAAATTGCGAAGCAAAAATTGCTAAGTTAACAAGGAAGTTGGAGGCTATAGAGTTAAAAAAGGTAAACGAGGTCACTAGTGTGCCTCAAGTAACCCCGGTACCTATTGGACCTAGAGTGGAGGAGCCATGCATAATATGTGATGACCCTATACACTCAACTATTAACTGCCCAAATCTTTCTCAAGTTAAGGGAGCCATTCAAATAGAGCAAGCCAATGCCCTTAACTACCAAAGGAAACCTTTCAATTATTCATACTCTGAAACCTATAATCACAGGTGGGGCGAGCACCTAATTTTAAATTTGGAGAAATGAGGAGGCCCGCATAACACACTTAAACAACCAAGGCCCATTATCAAAACCAAGGTTTCCCGATTAGTTCCTCCGTTTCGAATCAAGGCCCAGTTTCTGGAAACTCTAATCAAGGTTATCATCCACGAACCAAGGGAATCAAAACTCACGGCCTTATCAACCTCCCATTAAAGAAATCGGAGGAGGATATGGTTACAGTTCGTACAAACCAACAATCCACAAACACGAGAATTCAGCACTTTCCCAAGATGATGTGAGATCCCGAATAACCAAGTTAACCTCGTCACATAGGTAACCTTCAACAGAAGAAACTTCCATCTCAACCCATCCAAAATCCACGAAGTCAAAGCAGTGTGGAAGTTTAGGTTGAGTGGGTACTTTTGAACATTGTAAGGCTGTCACTACTCTTGAGCGGTGGGTAGTTGACAAAACCATTCCTAACAGAAGAACCATCACAAGAATCTCAATGAGTGGTCGGAGAGGATGAGGTGTCAAATGACCTCATGTCCCTAATACAAATGATATTGATGGTGAATCCAGGAAAGATAGGTCTACCCCACATCCTCCGACTCCATACCCTATAGGTAGGAAGGCACCAAAGAAAAGTGAATAACCATTCGGAGATCTATGAGTTGTTGAGCAAGTAGAATTGAGCGTCCCTTTGCTAGATGCCGTGCAGCAAATTCCATCATGTATAAATTTCTAAAGGACTTGTGCGGTAAAATTAGGTGTCAACAGGCATTCATGGTAGACAACTCCTCATAATTAGAAACAATTTGCCTCCAATACAAGAACCACGGGAAGTCCTATTATTTGATAGTAGTAGGAAATTCAAAGTTGGGACATGCTTTAGTGGACTTAGGGGCAAGTGTTAATTTGTTTGCCTTATTCGAGTATATGTGGACTGGGGGTTAGAGAATTAGAAGCCAGAGCCAATATCACCCTTCAATTAGGCGGCCAGTAGTGTAAAAATTCCTAGGGAATGAAGTGAAGAATCATATTAGTACAAAGTGGAAAATTTTACTTCCCAGTGGATTTTGTTGTGCTTGACACTCAACCTGTGGTGAACCAAGGAACTCAGTTCCCAGTAATTCTTGGTAGACCATTCTTGGCAACTGCTAATGCCATTATACATTGTAGGGGAGGCCTAATGACACTATCATTTGGAAACATGACTGTTAATCTGAATATTTTCAATGTTATTAAGGGAATGGGGGATGAAGAAGATATGTGTGAAGTCAATATGGTTGATTCCGTGGTACAAAGATACTTGGATAATGTCTCACATGATGATCCTCTTAAGTCATGTTTGGTCGGCCCAGGTTGGGATGAAGTGACCACAACACTTCCAGTCGAAATTTCTACACTCTATAATTGAGCATAACGATGTATTGGAAGTTAATGGGTGGACACCTAAATTTGAACCATTGCCACCAAATGAGGACAAGGCTTTGCCTTATGAGGAGAGGCCACCTAAGCTCGAGCTAAAACCCTTACTAACACACCTCAAATATGCATTCTTAGGGGAGGAGGAAACCTTTCCAGTAATCATATCTTCCTCTTTAGAATTGAATCAAGAAAATCAACTTTTGGAGATATTGAAGACCCACAGAACTGCTCTAGGCTAGACAATTGCAGATATTAAGGGGTGGTCCTTGATGCACACATAAATTCACTTAGAGAGGATGTTAAACCTTCCCCTAAGCTGTCCCTGACGTGTTGAACCCCGATAATGAAAGAAGTGGTAAAAAGAAGGAAGTTTTAAAACTCTTGGATGTAGGATTTATTTACCCTATTGCAGATACAAAAGGGTTAGTCCAATATGGTGGATTCCTAAGAAGTGGAGTCTTGTAGTCGCCAATGAAATAATAGACTCATTCCCACTCGTGTCACTTAGGGATGGAGATTGTGCATAGATTTATAGGAAACTTAAATGCGGGTACAAGGAAAGACCATTTCCTCTTTCCGTTTATTGATCAAATGTTACCAGAGAGAGTTGCGGGCATGAATTCTATTATTTTCTTGATGAATTTTCGAAGTGCAAATTAAATTGGAATAGCTTTTGGAAGATCAAAGAAAAACTACATTCACTTGTCCTTTTGGGTACCTTTGCCTTTAGGAAAATGCCTTTTGGATTATGCAATGCACGGAACCTTCAACGATGCATGATAGGAATCTTCATTGACATGATCGAAATCATATTGGAAATTTTAATGGATGTTTTGGAGTTTGGTGACTCATTCAGAGCGCTTAGAAGAATTTACGTAAGGTTTGGAGAGGTATCAAGAAAAATCTTGTATTAAGTGGGGAGGAAAAATGTCGTTTCATGGTAACACAAGGAGGTTGTCTTATAGGCCATATAGTATCAAAAGATGGAATTGAAGTTGATAAGGCCAAAGTTGAATTTGATTTCCAACCTACCTACTCTAAAGTGTGTTAGAGACATAAAAAGGTCGTTCTTGGGTCATGCTGGTTTCTATAGAGGTTTATAAAGATTTTAGTGCTGCAGCTCGCCCCTTATGTGCTAGCATAAGATGTCCACTCACGCTGGTCTGGCATGACATTGCACCTACTAAACTACCGAAAACATGTTGAATTAATCACCACCGCATAATGCGATCCCCCTAGTGGGACCTTCCATTTGAGAACATGTGTGGCTAGTGATTATGCCATAGAGTGTGTTAGGGCGGAGGAAGACAAAAGGCTTTTGTAATTTATTATGCCAACAAGACACTAGACTCAGCTAAACAAACTACACAACCATAGAAAAATTTCTGGTTATTAGGTCTTTGCTAGAAAGTTCAGGTCATACATTGTAGGCTCTCCATAACCATTTTCACCAGATCATGCATACGAAGTGATTTAACCACTCTAATAAAATACAAAACCCACAGGTTAACTAGGTGGATTTTAGTATGCCAAGAATTCAACTTGACCATCAAAAAGATAAAGGGAGTTGAGAATGTAATTAAGCTGACCATTTGTCTCGGGTCTCAGTTCCGAGATCGACTCTCATGGCATACCCATAGGCGATAGTTTTCCTGATGAGCAACTCTTTGCTCTTGTTCGTACCCATGGTATCTTGACATTGTGAACTACCTAGTCAGCGATTCGGTAATGGACTTCTCAACGAGAAAAGAAATTTCGGCGGATATTAAAATACTACTTTGATGATAAGTATCTATTTAAATGCTATCCGAGATCAAATAATGCGAAGATGTGTACCCCACGATGATGAGCATATTAGGATTTACCAACCTTCTGCCATTACGAAACTGTGGAACATTTCTCTGCCCGAAAAACGGCAGACAAGATTTTACAAGCTGGGTTTTACTGGCCCACCTTATTTAAAGATTGTTTTGATTTGCAAAACTTGTGCTCAATGCCAGCAATTAGGAGGTCACAAAAGCGAAACGCCAGTGCCTCTTACCTATTCTAATTATTGAAATTTTCTTGTTAGGTATGTAGACTTCATGGGGCCTTTTCCCCCTTCTTGTGGGTATCTTTACATTTTATTAGCTGTTGATTATGTGTCTAAGTGGGTTGAGGCGATTCCGACGAGAACCAATGACCACAAGGTTGTTTTGAAATTTATAAAGGAACATATTTTTTCTCGTTTTGGAACACCTCGTGTAATTATTAGTGACGTCGGACTCCACTTTTGCAATCGATCTTTTGAAAATCTGTTAAAAAAATATGGAGTCACCCATAAAGTATCATGACTTACCACCCCACGAGTTGATGGTCAAAGGTGAGGCTAGCTAATAGGAGATAAAACATATTTTGGAAAAACGGTTTGCTAGAATCGCGCAAGATTGGTCCTCCGTCTTCATAGATGCTCTTTGAGCTTACCGTACCGCCTTCATGTTCTTGGTATGTCTCCCTATAGGCTTGTTTATGGAAGGCTTGCCATTTTGCAGTTAAGGAAATGGAACAAACTGAGAACATTAGAACATTTAGTCGACAACTCAAGCAGGTAAGCGGCGCTTATTTGCGGTGAATGAACTTGAAGAAGCTGCGGGAAGAGTCGTATGAAAGCTCAAGTCTACAAAGAAGCGCTCAAGTTATTCCATGACAAATCTATTGCTAGGAAAATGTTGAACCCTGACGAGAAAAATCGCATTATCTGATTCCGTGCATTTATTTCGGCTTATTAGCTCGTTGGGCGGCCCATTCATCGCTAAGGTAGTTTTATCCACCCTTCCATTTGTGAAATTGAAAAAAATCAGGGGACCACGGAAAAATCAAAGCTAAAGTGGAATGGCGACGCCTCGAACCCATTCTCAGAACAATTGTTATATTGGGAAGGTTGGTGGACGCCGATCTGTTGGAATAAATGTTTCTGAATGACAAAGACTGAGCGACGTGATGACAGAGATCTTATCATTCATGATGTATATGACTCAGATGATGATATACAGTAGTATGAGTATGACATGATGATGTATGACTAACAATCTGAGAGTATTATGTTAGAGTAAGTGATGTGGTTGACGTATTGGCGCTGTTATATGTTCAATGGTCAAAATTTTCAATATGCATCTTTAGGTGTTGTGCTTTACACTGCAATGTGCATACCATGATTTCGCCACCTCTACATCATCTTATTGCATGTACATCTTAACGAGCATACACAAAAAGCTTTGTGTTCTTCTGTGGATTGTCCCCCTTTTGCATTCTTCCCTTATTGCTCACACAAACCACAGACCTAACGTCATATTTTTTCGATCTTACCTGCTTTCGCTCCCATTTGTGCATCAATTTGGCATGTCATGTTAACTTCATGCATCATAGTCTTTATGGAACATCTTGCATAACTGGAAAATGATTAGAGTATCATTTCTATGTACACCTGCGAACTCGTATTGTCCAACCCCTTGCACCCATTTTGAGCTTTAAGTTGCAAGTCGATTCGAACCACAAGACCTGATCATTGGAATAACGGTGGGTCCAATGGAAAGATTGAAAAGTATCCAAGAAGAATTCTGATGACCAATTCTGTAATCTGATCGGTTAAGGAAGAATGCGAACAAAAGGAAAAAAAGTGAGCAGGCAGTGAAACCCGGGATGGAAGGCAGTTGACAAGACCAAATTGTACATCGGCACCACTGTTCCAATTAAATATATATATATATATATACAAAATAAAAAAGTAAAAAAATCAGATTGGAGCAAGTGTACCGGTACACCACAAAAGTGTGCGGTCTGACTGCCCTACTCAGCGGCAGTGGCCAAAGTGTACAGTTACACCCTAAATGTGTGCATTTGCTTCCTGAAATTGAATGATGTAGTAATGCCGGTACACCACTAAAGTGTGCAGGTACCGTGGAGATTTTTGGGCAAATGAGGTTTTAAACCCCAAATTTTGCTTGTGGCCTTTGACATTCCAAACCCTTCTCCACTCTTTATAAGCGAGCCACAACCTTTGTGTCCTCTCACACACAAGCATTCCTGGCTTCGATTTATACGCCAAGGTTTTCTTCGCTCAGGCCCGGATTCTCTCGCAATCTTTGTACGGACAGGGTAAGCCTTTGAAACTCATTGAGAGCTTTTTTGTCTTTGCCAGAAATTATACATGGACACATGCAGTTTGCTTTGGTTAGTAGTTCCCATATACTTGGTGGTTTCTGATCTCGGCTAAGGGCATGGGAAGGAAAGTATTATCGACTGGAGCTAGCAGGTGTTGTTGTTTGAAATGGGCCTCTGGGATTTTGTTATATATATATGGGCCATCTGTGCCATTATTGCGATCCTTGCCATCTCTATGGCACGATCCAAGAACATCGGGAAAGGAAAAGGGCCTAGCTCCTCTATGGAGCGGGCCGTGAAAGAAAGAAATCAGTTCAGCGACTGTGAAAGGGCAAGGAAAGCAGATAGAATCTTGAGAGTGAGAAGTACGCGGCGTGATGATGACGAGATAGAAGCGATGTTTGCTGAGGACTTTGAGTAAGAGCAAGAAAAATGGGCCCGGTCGATGGCAAATAGGGGTTTTCACTGCGAGAGGGGCGTAAAATTGGAGACATTTTTGTATTCTCATCCCATTAGGGGAATTATTCAAGATCAGAATATGCGCCGTAGTGAGGTTCCGGATACTTCGCCTCTGATGGTTCGGAGTTCTATACCAATCTGAAGGAAAATCAGCGGGCCGGGCGTAGAAACCGGTAATGGGTAAGCGACTTGGATCACCCTGATTCGATAAGCGCGTCCTTACAATATGTCGCCACGATTACCTCGGCCAGGCCCTACCACTTAGAGCTCTCAGCGATTTTGATGCCCGGCTGTTCATGGGCTATGTGCACTCACCCGATGCCCATGGGTGGTTATGAAGAAAGAATTTGTGCACAGAGCTTTCAGAGCGAATATGCCTTGATGAACAAGATTTATTCACGTCGAGATTGGGCTTTGGGGTAATGAAAGTCTCAGTGAGGAGAACAAATCAATTTTTATATGAAGTCATGGCCAAAACTCATTGATTCGCAGCCTTAGTCATATATGTGATTGTGTGATGAGGGACTTTCTACAGTTTTCGCATGAAAGTAGACACATCCACCTCACATCGCTTGTAGTGAGTCTTGTGGAAGAAAGCGGGGAATGAGGAGCAATTAAAAGAAAAAAAAGTCTTGCCTAGGTTGGGACTATTACCAACAAAGCGGAAGCTAAAGTGGCGGCATCTACTAGAGCCTCAACCTCCTCGGCCTTCTCGACCTTGATTACCTCCTCTTGGGATCACTTCATCCACCTTGGCTACGTGAGCACATCCCCATTGAAGAGGATGGGCCGGCAAATAAAGAAGTGGTTCAAAGTACGTGCAGGGAAACGGCGGCAATCGGCGTCTCTCGAGGCAGTCACATTTTCAAGGAGGAAGCAGAGCAATGGCGGATGCCACTTCCCTAGATCTTGAGGGAGATTCGGAGGTGGATAGCTGCGCGTTGACCAGGCGCCATTTTCTTATGGAGGGGATGAGGATGTGGCATAGTTGTTTTTAGGCTAGACTAGGGTGGTGTTGGCAATTGGGTAGTAGACCTCAGCCATGTTATGCCAACACCCATTTTGATCATTTACTTTTTTTCGTTCAGCCTATGGTCATTACAAACTTTTAAGACCTCTTTGATTCCATTTATGTTTGTTGTTTTTCGACGTTATGCACCAGTGGTTATGTCCATGTTAAATGGTTGCTTCCATTATACCGATCGCTACAGTTCAATGTTTGCATGACTGCCTTACGTTTCTTCAATTCCATAGTCCTTAATTGAATAACTGATTTTGTGTTTGCCTGTTATAATGTTCATTGTGTGGAAACGTTGTTGGTTTAAATGAGTCATACTGGTGCATACTAAAGTGGGTGAAGTATTATATTCCATAATTGCTATTTTGAGGATCTTGCAAAGCTTATATAAGGTGCCTTGTTGAGATTCATACCTAGTGGGTAGTTCTGGTCTAAATCTTGCTAGGGACTAAGCGAGATCTGCGAGTTGGGGAGTGTGATGGGCTTCTGAGGTGGCCGATAATTATATTAGAATTTAGCATACAAATCACAATTTACCATTACCGGCATGAGGATAGGTACTTAATTGGTTATGTTTTAGGCGGGTGCGGGTCTTCGGGTCTTAAACATAAGCGTACAAAATTATGTCAGGGAAATGATATGAAGCACAAGGATGTGGGCAAGCGATTGATGAAGTCTCGGGAACTCGACATTGCTAAGCTTTTGATGAGCAAAAGTGTACGAGGTACACCTAGCTAAAAAAAAAAAAAAGTACGATGAGCAAATGTACCATTACACCTAAATGTGTACCGGTACATGTGAACAGAAAATTGGCGTGGAAAAAATTGTCTGGTGCACCATTAATGTGTGCGGTACACTGCGTGAAACTCACAGTTGCTGGAAATTCTATTTGAACGTAAGGGCACACTTGTCAACCAACCAAAAAGGGAAAATCACATTAGAGGGGGGTATAAAAGCAAGAGGACACAAGGAAAAGGCAGCTTTTTGACTTCTAGGGTTAGGTTTTCATAGGAGGGAAGTTCTTCTCCATTTTTGAGTTGAAGTTG